>JAABNW020103003.1:0-15150 GCA_015164035.2 Radianthus crispa
ACAGAATAACCATTTAAATTCAAAACCATTAATGGTAAGAATTCAGCAAAACCATTAATGTGTTTTCATTTATCAATCGTTTTTATAATAAAAACCATCATGGTTTATGGAAAAACCATTAATGGGTTTTTTCTTTTTTTTAACCTGTGCTTAATGCTGTTCAATGTTCTGGTTGTGTGAAGGCAGAGCCATTTAGTGCAGGCGATACACCCTGAAACTCTCCTACTTTAGATGTTTATTGAACTCCTCATTCAGAGTGTATAACCTAGTTTTTTTCTATACAATCATAGTAAAGAGTCATCTAGCATCTTCCAAGGGCTGTCTATTTTTATTAATGGATATACAAGTAAGTCACATTATTCACATTCTGAGCTAAAAGAACAACTGAATTGGTATTTTCAGTGCATCACAGGATTGTTTAGCTGGGGATATTCCCAAGATGGCATTTATTCTGTTTTATGAATTGCACTGATACATCATCCTGTCCAAGATTTTGTTCAACCTTTGGATTAATGCACTTATCAATGTTAAGCCTGAGGGGGGGACCCCGGGACGAGGTGTGGATTTTGAGCATAGTTTTTAGCCCCAGGTGGGGATTTGTAGCTAAATTTGAACAATAAACTGGAGAAATTTGGATTTATTTAGAGGAGTTGACTGTAGCCAGATCACTTCTGAGGTGGGGCAAGCTTGACCGACAAAATCAAGTTGAATTCAAAATCCCCACCTCGTCCTGGGGTCCCCGCCTTGGGCTTAACATTGATAGGTGCATAATTTCATTTCAGTGGATTCTTTGTTTAACCCAATCTAGACAGGTTTTCCAAGTAAGCTAATGTTTTTTTTTCTATCAGTCCCTCCAGCTGATGACTTAAGAAAGCTATTTGTCCTTCATGGAGGACGCTTTCAGCAATATTTTTCGCGTTCATCTGTAACACACATCATTGCTACTAATCTTCCTAACAGCAAGATCACTGAAATAAGGTATTTGCGACTTATAGTTTCATTATTTCCTTGGTATAAACATAGACTGAGCTCCCTTGTTTTATTTCAGAGACAAAAAGATAGTTCGTCCCCAGTGGATACTTGACAGTATTAAACAAGGGCATTGTCTGCCAATAGATCAATATCTGTTGTATAGTGGTCGACAGGCATTACAGAAACAACTGATCTTTTCCAAGGATGAACAATCTGCCCAGTCAACTGCTCAGCATATGCCAATCAAGGATGTGGAACATGTGTTTTTTAGTACTGAATGGGAAAGTCCTTTGAAAATCAATACTGAAAATGAAAAGATTCGAAGTTCTGCTACACCAGAGGATAAGTCTGTGCATTTTCACTGTCCATCAGCCCTAAATGACCTCACTACAGCTGGTGATGATGTTACTACTACTACTTCTGCTGCTGCTGCTGCTGCTGCTGCTGCTGCTGGTGATGAAGATGATTTGGTACAAACAAAACCACCACTGGAAAACACAGGGATCCCAGTTGTTGAAAAAGATATGAGTACTGGACATCTTAAAGCAGGGGAGCCTAATTTCATTAATGAGTTTTATAGTAATTCTCGTCTACATCATCTTTCAACATGGGGAGCAGAGTTTAAACAGTTCACTAGTGATCTGATAAAGAGTCGAATCCAGAAGGGTGTGGTCCCTCATAGGCATTCAGGACCAGCACAGTTTGGCAGGGTTATCATGCATGTAGATATGGATTGCTTCTTTGTTTCTGTTGGGTTGAGGAATCGACCAAGTCTTCTAGGAAAACCTGTCGCTGTTTGCCATGCTGGCAAATCTACCACTGGGAAAGGTGGGGAGTGTTATTGGAATAGACATCTTGCATAACTGCTGCTAAACCCAGTTGGGACTAAGAACAAGTGCATGGAAGCGAGGTCCTAAAGGCCTCATTTCCAATAAATGACCATTGAAGACCTGCAATTGAAGGCTTATGTCAGATTACTATTAATAAGGTTAAATACATTGATTCAAAATGTTATACAGTAAAGACCTGTGCTTTTCTTACAAATGAGGCCTTTAAGACCTTGCTTCCATGCACTTGTTCCTAGTCCTAACCGGGTTTGCAGCCATCATGCAAGAGGTCTATAGGCATCCTAACATCCTTTCAAGAGGAGGCATTTGCAGGCGGGATCGCTTGTGCTATCAACACTGCTTAAAATTACCTTGAAATCATGTCTTTACCTGCAACATTTTTGAAAATACTTGCACACATTAAAACCAGTCTATTGACCATGAATACTGGCAGCATTAGACACAACTGAAACAAAGAATCCTATTTTCTTAAGATTGAAGCATAGTCCAAAGTAGGAGAACTTTGCACTTCAGCAAAACAAGGTTTATCATAAATTGTCTTTGTTTTATTTCAGAGATACCATCACCTGGGAAACGAATGATGTCCACTTCATTTTTCAATTCCATGTCTGAGATAGCATCCTGTAGTTATGAAGCCAGACAAGCTGGTGTTCATAATGGCATGTTTCTGGGTCATGCACGCCGACTCTGCCCTGACATTACATGCATCCCATACAACTTCCAAGACTACAGGGATGTATCAAGGAAGCTGTTTGAGACACTAGTGAAGTATTCCCATGATGTTGAAGCTGTTAGCTGTGATGAGGCATATGTTGATGTAACACATTACCTGGATGGTAGGTACAGGAATACTATACTATATGAAACAGAATTGTAGCAGCCACTCACAACACACTCGGTATTACTGCTCAGCCGTGTCCAGACACAGATCATGTGACAGTCATATTGACACCCAGTTATAGCAAGTGGTATCGCTGATCCAATCAGAATGTCCAAACATGTTGATGGTACAGTAATCATCATGTCATTTCATTGAAGAAAGGGGGGGCCGAGAAATTTTGCAAAGCCAAAACCTTCTATTTGCAACATAGGCAACAGGGGGGGGGGGCACCCTACCCCTGACCCCCCTAGATCCACTCCTGCTTACCATGTGAGGTCCACACTATCATTTCTTCTCTATTGCACAGATCAAACTACCCCACTTAGCCTCGCTCAAGAGATGCGTCAGGAGATCAGAGAAAGGACAGGGTGTAATGCATCTATTGGTATTGGCAGCAATGTTTTACTGGCCAGGATGTGCACTAGGCTTGCTAAACCCAATGGCGAATACTATTTGTCTGCAGACCGTGATGTCTTGGAGTTCATAGGTAAGAACCCTCTCCTCTCGAGTGGAGATTGAATTCAATAATCCTAGACTGAATATTAGATAAACTCCATCGTTAGTCAACTTTTGATAGCCGCACAAAACTAGTAAGCTTGATAAACTGTTGAATGGCCGCTCATTTATTGTAATCTTTCAACAAAAGCTTGGTAAACAGCAACGGACAGTGTAGATTGTTTCACAGGTCGCCAGAAGGTGACAGATCTACCAGGAATTGGCAGAGCACAAGGCTGCAAGCTAAAGTCCCTAGGAATCGATTCCTGCGCAGACCTTCAGAAGTACAGCCTTCAGTTCCTGCAGCAATCCTTTGGAGAAAAAACAGGGGTGACCCTCTATCGGTTCTGTCGAGGCGAAGATGACCGGCCATTGAAAGTCGAAAGAGAGAGAAAATCGGTGTCTGCTGAAATCAACTATGGAATGCGCTTTACTAAAGTACGTCGAGCTTTAACATTATTAGAGATTCAGGGGTAGAGATTGAAGCTAGTAGTAGCTGGTCTACCATGCACTGTTTACGTATGTGATTCATTTACTTTTCTCACTGATGAATAGGAATCAGAGGCAGAGCATTTCATCGATGAACTCTCTCAAGAAGTGCAGAAGAGGCTGAAGGAGTGTGGGGTTAAGGGTCACTCTATTACGCTAAAGGTTTGCTGTATACTTCAGTTGATTACTTGTCCCTGCCATTTCAGTGACACACCGTACCCTCTTCTTCTCTGTCTAGGACGGACAATAACTATGTATCTCTTCAGGGATCTAAAGGACAATGACTGGAAATTGAATGGTAGTTTATTGCGAATGAAAAAAGAAAGTACTAATGATGATTGTTGTGTCTTAGCTGAAGGTTCGTCGCCAGGGAGCCCAAGAACCCATCAAGTTCATGGGCCATGGTATATGTGACAATATATCAAGGTCCGCGGCTCTACAAGTCCCCACAGATGACCCCATGTTGATATTCAAGAAATGTCAGACTCTTTTCCGTCAACTGAGAATCCAGCCTTCGGATGTCAGAGGACTGGGAATCCAAGTCAGTAAGCTGACACATTCTACAGGTGTTTCGCGTACTTTACTTGACTTTGCGCAGACCTATTCTTCAACAGAAAAAAACCGTGTCGAAAGTCCGTCGAAAGGAAATGCCGAGAATGTCCATGAGACAGCGAAACCTGATGATGACAGTGGATTACTGAGTGGGATTTTGAACAGCCCGTCAAATTCTCCTCCGAACTCTTTTTGCTGTGCGAAGGAACGGAGTGACGTCTCTTCAATGACAACAAGACGAGAATCACTAACAAACTATGCAAACTATGAGCAAATCGAAATGGATTCACAACTTTTTCCACCTTTGCCGAGGTTTAGTCCCCAACCTCGATCTTCATCGACGAGCAAGAGAACGATGGTTGAGAGTGTGGGAACGTTTGAGGAAGATCTCTGTCTGCCGTCCTACTCTCAGCTGGATGTGAGTGCACTGAATGCACTACCTGAAGATATGAGGGTGCAGATTGAGAAACATTACCGAAAGGAGAAGGAGACAACCGCTCATGTAAGGAAACATCATCGTCATCATCATCGTCATCATCAGCATCATCGTCATCACCATCACCATCATCACATCATCATCATCACCATCATCACCATCACCACCATCACCACCATCACCACCATCGCCATCATCATCATCATCATTGCTATCAGCCATCATCACCATCAGAATTATTATTATTATTATTATTATTATTATTATTATTATTATTATTATCCGATCAACAACACCGAGAACGAAATCAAATTCTAAATTCAATAATTTCTTTTCCAGGAAGACCAGCTGGTAATGACACCCCCAGAGACACACGAACCAACTCCTACCGGCCTCCGTGGAGAAGTAACTTTGTCAGGCGTCAAAAGTGTGATCAAAGAATGGACGAGCACAAAAGGTGAGGACTGATAGATAGATGGATGGATGGATGGATGGATGGATGGATGGATGGATGGATGGATGGATGGATGGATGGATGGATAGAAGAGTTGTATTGTTCAAGGGCGCAATGTATGTAATAAGCTTTGTTTTGGCTGCAGCTCCAATGAAAGAAGATGTTGAGGTAGTGAGCACTTACTTGGTGGACCTGATTCTGCACAAAAATATGGAACAACTGCATCTTCTCATCAAGTTCCTAATAAGGTAATCTCGAGTACGAGAGGATGTGCTCTACCGTAGATAAGGGTTTCCCGGCTAATACAGGCTTCATTGTGATTGGTTTGTTAGGTGCATCAAGAAGACCGCAAAGGATGACTGGCAGTCAGCGTGTGAAGATATTCTTGACCGAGTACAAATGTGTTTCATTCAGCATTATGGAGCTCCTTTGGTCTTCTAGCTAGGTCAGTCCGTTTGGGGTAGCACTAGTTGCATTGCTCTGTAGAGGCTTATAATAATAATAATAATAATAATAATAATAATAATAATAATAATAATAATAATAATAATAATAATAATAATAATAATGATGATGATGATGATGATGATGATGATGATGATGATGATGATGATAATAATAAAAGAAGCAAGAAAAAAGCGACTGATTGAAGAAAGGGCGAAGAATATCAATTTAACTCAAACAAAGAATCTTATTCTCGAGAGAAAGACACGTGGTTTGAAGTGAAAAGAAAAAAAAAACACCATCAAAACGTTTTTTTCCGTTTCCCACGTCTTCCCTATCCTTCATTTTGCTACATGCTGCAGGTTCTATTGGAGATATCCCTGTAAGTCTAATACTGAATGTAAGACTTCTATTTGAGGGTGAAGGAACGAGAGGAAGAATGTTCTAATGGTTATCTGATTGTCAAAAGCACTGTAATCAATCAACATATAGGAGAAGAGCCTCGACTGCACACACACACACACAATGGACTGCATCTAGACGTAATTAAGGCACAGACCTAACTATGGATAACTGGTCTAGTAAGGAACTTCTTCTAAAAGCCACACCTACTAAGGGAAGACTTTGTAGTTACCTTCACCGGTACCTCGGGCTCGTAGCAAATAGACAAGTCTCCTATTATGGGATAAGTCGAAAAAGAGAGAGATCCCCCGCAGCTATTTCGACCTACTGAGCGAGTATCATGACAATATATGGCCTGAACAAGAATACATTTTTATTGCTTCATTTAGTTTTAACACGAATTGTTTCCTTTTCAAAGATCAATTTCAAAAATACACGGTTGAGCTTTTCCTGTCATTTGATCAATACTTGTTTGGACTTCTTCTCTATGCTCTAAGTGTCATTGTTTATTCGTCAAATTTCTTCAAAGTGTCATTATTAATGCTCTGGTACGAAGGATGTGACGTCGAGTCTCTGTGGCTCTGTATGGTTGATATTTGCTTACTTAATCATCTAGGAAAGAAAAGACATCCATATGTGAACTATACAGCGTATATACACGGAAGGAGCTAATTAGCTTAGAGATAACACTCGTTGCAGCATTACAAGTCGTAGAGTAGATTTTAGCTCGTTGCTTGTACCATCCCGCGCGCAACGTTTTTGAACAGCTACTTAGCTCGATTAGCTTTTGCTCTACTCCTGCAATTATCTATAAAATTCCGTTGTACTGTAACTATTTATTAAGAATGCTATTAAAGATTGTTGTTGTTGTTGAACAAACTAGAGAGTCTTTGTATTCTCTGCAGCAATGTAATTATGTCGTTCGCTGCCGACGGGGTATAATTCGAGCGAGCCAAGTCAGCACGGCAACGGGCCAACTTTGATTTGAGCGTATGTTAGTTTGGCCGGGGGCAATTACCAAGGTCTGTACCAAACATGTTTCCCGTCTTACCATTTTCGCTATGAATTTATTCCTTTTTGCATTTCGACACTTGCGAGTTCTGTACCGTACGCCCATAATACAGGCTGGTGATCTGCGCTCATTTTCTCTTTCCGGTCTCCTTCCATCCATGTCTTCATTATTCGGAGAATCTGAAGCCAGATTCAGAGCAATCAAGGCCAAGAGAAACCAGCCAAAGAATGTCGTGTTGAACATTTTACTTTGAATGTCTTGAGTGGAGAGTTATTGGATCTAACGTGTTTTTATATTCGCGCTGTTATCCTCAACTGTGCGATAGCAGGTAATCAAATTAGCTTTCTCGTTGATGACTCAACTCTACAAGTGGTGACTGCTAAATTGCCTCAGTTTGTCTTCCTAATTGTGCGTCGTGTTTGGGGCAGGAGTCTAATTGACATCATTCAAAGTTCATTCAACCATTTTTTTCTCTAGTACCAGGTTTTCTTTAACATTTTCTTTTTGTGTGTGTGTGTGTGTTTGTCTGGGGTTATGAATGAAGGTCACGGTAGCATGCTGGTGTTGATCACTTGACGAGTTTATCTACACGTGTTTATTTATCCTTCTTCTTCTTCGATTCATATGATGATCACTCTCATTACCATTTACAAACCTAATTACATAAATAAGGTACTCATTCAGCGAAAATGTCATATTCCTCATTAGCGCTCTCTTTTCATCATCAGGTTGTTGTTTTGGGACAGAAGACACCTTCCCATCAAGTTGACAGGTCGGGAGTGATGTCGGCAATAAACATCCGGTAAGTGGTGCTATCATTTCAGAATAACCTTAGATATGACACTCCCTTTTGGTACTAAGATTAGTCAGATTTTGGGTGGGCAAGCGAAATGAACCAGGCCAAGTGATGTTTTTAGTTGTTGAACTTCATGAAAATAGTTTCAGGATAGAAGGTGCGCGACAAGGTTTGCAGTAATTGTGTTTTGTTCCGCGTTTACAGTTGATTACCTCAACGCGCTAAGCTGTATGATAATTGTATCTGTAAATGTTTAGTTCAATGTCAAGAGCGTTTGACATCAAACAAGCCGGGTAGGTTTTCAGTTCATTTATTGAATGCTTTTTTCAAGTTCATATTCACTCCACACAATGATAAGGCAGATCAAGACATAATAGTTGGTTTACAACCAGGGCCGCTATTAGTTTTCACGTAGGATGTAATCGAGGTATTTAGTAAATTGATGAGAGTCACAGGTGTTCAAATAAGATGCTTCCCTTGTTCCGAACGTTGACTTTCTCGACCGCCTCCATTTTGTCTCCATAAAATTCTCTCTGAAAACAAGGATTAATACTCTTTTCCATTAAATGCTTGAAAGATCTCAACTTTGTCGCAGTAGTGAACAAGTATAAAATAGGTTTTGCTTTCCAATTCACTAAACTTCACTTTCCACTTTTTGTCATTTTACGCACGATCACTAACTTGATTCTTGATAGTAGAAAAAGTTAGTTAGGGTAAGACAGATCTGTGTCTAGCACTAGAGTAAAAGCAAAAAGTTAATAATGGTAGGAAAAAAACAGCAGAGTGGCTCTTCTTTCCCCTGGAATTTAGGGGTTGATAAGAACCCCGGAGAAAGAGCCTCGAAGTATGCATGAGAGTCAACCAATATTTTATAAAAATAATATGAAATTTCTGGTAAGGAAACCGTCGAAAAGACTTGATAGCTTTTTTGCCTTACCTTATTCTGGAATGGCATTTCTTCGCCTTGCTTTCTTCCTCGTACGCACTCAGTCCTCTTATGCCTGGCCCAGTCGATACAGCCTCGCTCGAACAATTCGTCCGCTCCTTGCTTAGCGTCCTGGCTGATCTTTCTCGCTGGTCTTTCTCGCTGAAGAAGAAGACACGTATTCCTTGAAAGCGAAGTTGTAGGCGATCAAAGAGAAGAGAAGAGAAGAAAACCAGCACGCCGCTTGAAGATGTTGTCCATGGCGGTTATCCTTTTGGTCCTCAGTTGTATCAGTAGAGAAAAGGCTAAGCTTGGAGTACAGGAATGTGGGTAGTGTTGATCTTTCTAGCAGATGAAGACGAAAGGGACACATTTATGTCATGTCTTGATGGCATGAAATTCATCAAAGTTACCTGAGGTGAGGAGTTAACTCCCCACAAACATGTTTACAGCTCTATGAACAGTGTGAATGCACTAACAGGATAAGAAGGTGGTGATGGTGGTTCATGTACACATGTCCTTGGTTGGTTTGGCTGTAGTGTAATCAATACTGTGGCCGATAACAAACCCTCCAAAGACCAACAAATGGGTTCACTAAGTAGTGTTTATTAAATACTTCATCAGGACTACATGCTGTCCAATATAGTTAGTGAAAACACTGGAGGGAAAATGCTAACATTCAGCCAATTCAACTGTCCAAGAAGAACACATTCTTAATCTAGGGTCCTGAAGGATTTGTCATTTTTAGGGGTTTAGAAATGGATTTTACGGCTCACTGGGACTGGGATTCATGATCAAAAACAATAATGGGAATGGGATTTAGATTTGAGCAAAATAGGCTGGGATTGTGGAATTTGAACTGGGATTTCAATAACATTTTGGCTGGGAAAATGGGATTAGGACCCCCCTTCAGGACCTTCTTGATGGCAATACTCTCTGGCGTGCAAAGCAAAACATGTTGTGACTGGGTTATTGGTTCTGTGTATAAAGACCTCCCTCATGGTCGATGGTTCACTGTAGATAAGAACGTACCGCGTCAGGAGTTCTTGTTTTGGACATGTGAATAAAACCCTCTCAATAATCTACTTAGCAGGATTTCCCAGTGAAATAGGTAAGAACCATTTTAGAGCTTGATAACAGCGGTTCTTTGATTGCTTGTACATTGGTTAGGCATGTTTTAGTCGTAAATGAGGATAAGATGAGTCGAACTTACGATCAGGAAAGTCATCGCTAAATGTAATAGCAAGATATCGCCAAGCTCCTTGTCTTACCATCTAGTAAGTGGAGTACCTGCTTACGTTTCCTGCCTCGATTATACTAGTAATTATAAGGCAAACTTAAAAAAAACACTGGTATGAATTTCTTTAATGATATATATATTTGAAGACAGACAGACAGACAAAGATGCTGGAGAATGCGGATTACATTGCATGATGGGGATTTGTATTCTAAGAACGGCTCGCTCCCACTCTCGGCTTCCAAAACCATCTCAGTAAGTTGAAAGTTTTCCTTGTTTTCAAGTCATTTTGCGGCTTATCATGTAAAGAGGAATATAAAAATCATGTTCAAAATTGAAACCCCCCCCAAAAATATTTTTACTCGTGAAAGTGAAATAACTTTGAAATGAATCAAAATTTAACAAAAAATATATTTAGCAGGTTATAAGGAATATTATTCGTCTGGCTACTCGAGATAACACACTGTCAATTCCCAAATTAGAACTCAAAGTTTTTATTAGTTTTGCGTAACTAGAAAGATTTTGACAAATTTGTTATGAAATATATTCTTTCTTCAGAGGAACAAAACATGCAGTTTCGAGTTTCTGTCTTGATTCGAAGGTCACCTCTCGCTGGTTCTCTCATGCCGCCCTGACTTGAATCAGTCCGCAGCAGCTTGTTTCAGGATTCGAGAATACGATTTAGTTTTTTTAGTAGGAAATTCATCAAAATAGTAAAAGGAAAACTCAAATGATTTGATGACCCAGGTGTTGTAGTCTTGTAAAAGACTCTCGTTATAAAGTCTCATCTTAATGAGGCTTGTTTGGCGTCCTTCACTATTAGTTATTCACAATTAACATTTACTCGACTTGTTTTGAATAATCTGCACTGAATCCCATCAATAAAACATCTCGGTATTGGTCCTGTCACCTGTCACCCTGACAAAGGTACACCTGTTACAGGATATTGTCAATAACCATAAAACCAACCCAACCACGCTGAACGGCTGTTAGATGGGACGAAACATTCACGAAGGAACAGCGAGCATCAAGATGCCGTGACCAAGACGACTTTACAAATTGTTATTTCACTTGTTACCTCAACATTCCACATACATACATCATTAAACACACACACATACACATTGATTTTCTCCTCTGCAAAATCGAGTCAGTTAATTAGGAGCGAAAAATTCTGAAAAACTTGAAACTGATCATCAAACATGTTTTGTATGTCATCATGGGTCATATTGTTTTCTTATTTTTAGCTAAAGCTTCTCTTTCTTGTGAAAATTCTTTCCTAGCGAAATGTACTGAAAACTTGAAGTTCACAACGAAGAAACTATTCTGTATGTCATGAATCAAGAGATTTTCATTTCTGTTTGTAATGTTTTTTTATATATATAACTCAGATCATGTTTATAAATTTCTAGGATAATCATTCGCAGATTGATCAGAGTCCTTCGCATCAGTCATCTTGCACAGTAGTTTTGCACCCTTCTTTCAATGTATTTGTGGCTCGGCTTCACTTCTACAAGATTGTTAGTACGAAAGATTACTGTAAATCTCTTCTTAAGATTTAAATACGATATCTAAGTTTCTGTTTCTGTTATAAATTTCAAGCGTAGGATATTTGTTGTGTGTTGGTGGATGTGTTTGCCATTCCAAGGGTGATGTTGTAGCTGATGATGTGGACTGGTACCTTTCACCTTGAGGCAATTTCTGTAAATAACATCAGCCCCAAAATTAGGATAAAAGTTGAAGGTATGTTAACACTGCCTAGCGAGTGAATCATTACGGGATGGTGTCCTCATCAATAGAATATGAAGGCGAAACAGGTTATGACAACGGTGAACTCTTGTCCGTTCGAGAGAAGTTTTCTATTCTCAGGCGATCGCGCAACGAAACCTTGAGTTTACTCTTGAATTTCTCTTACTCTTGTCTTGGAAAGAAAGTGGAATTTGAGAAAAACTATCAACAATTATTTTGATCAAAAAAACCAGAATCGAATAATTAATTCATGAGAAAACTGATGTCGGTGAGATGGACTTTGTTTTCGTTAGAAAAGCAAGCTTTGTTTAAGACCTTGAAAAAAATATGCTCGCACGAAATTGCTCGCATGATAAGTGTGCTGATTCTAGCATTCACGTTCGTTGTGTTTGTGAAGCTTTCTAACGACAGCTGGCTGGATATGATGCTAATGGCCGCATAGCAACATGAAAGTTGCTGAAGCCCGCACAATGTAGCGTTGAGAGCGCTCACCTCTTCAATGCCATCCCGACCCGCGTTCGATTCCGCGTTCGTATGTGAGTTTGTTGTTGTTTCTCTCATGTGCTTCAAGGGATTTTTCCGGGTTTTGCCGCCACTTGAATTCCAATACGATTGTGAATGATAGAGACATGTTTCTTAGGCACTGGCTGTTAAATGCTACCCTCGCGAAAACAATTTATCAGCCGTTAGAACAGCAGTGCCGATAGAACAGAACACTAGCTTCATCAGCAAGAATTGTTTGGCGAACTTTTCAAATCACTGACGAGCTACGAACAGAAAATCTCACCAACAATGAGCAGAATCGAAAGGTTAGATCATAGAAATGTATGTACAATGATTGTGATTTGAGTACCTTGGTCCATACACCAAACATTGGTTCCAAACTAATGCTGAAGCACTTGATCAACACGATTTTGGTAGCAGGGTTGGTAGAATTACAAGGAGTCACTTCTTTTTGGCTCCATTAGATCTTTGATTAGTTTTGTGTGGGATTTTTTTTTTTTTTTTTTTTTGAGGGCGGACAAGCGCGAACGCAGGTCCACCTTACCTACCAAAAATTCTGCGCTCATGCACCCCTGTAAAGAGATACACGCAGTTGCTACCCAGTCGTATGTGCCATGAAAGGGTAGGAACCGAGAACACCGCCTTCTTGATCACGGTAGTTCCAGCACATTGTTAGTATGAAAGCCGTCAATCTGCGCATCTCTACTTATAGCAAGAATTACGGTCACAAACCGAGATACAACAATAGGGATGATTTTTGTCTGTATAGTATCGGAACGTCGTCCAATCAAAGCCTTGATTAGAGCCTTCCGTTATTAAGCCATCAGAGTTCTTTGCTACAAATGACAATAGGCGTTTGCATTCCTATGGACTTCTCTACAAAACAACGCAGACATTGAGTATGTCCACCTGTAAGACGGGCGCCAACTAGTAGGACAAACTATGGTTGCAAAGTCGTGTTGTTACCAACTGATCAGGTTCAATAGGGAGGTTTTCATTTTGATTATAAATTGCGCAGTTACAAGATACCAAGATCTCAACATTCATTGTCTCCGTTCAATTCCTTGACGTTGGGTTTTAATTGGTACTCGATTAATTATTAAGAATGACGCTCGCTACAATAAGACGATGGCTGGCTTGCTTCAGTTGTCATTGGCCCGAATGACTCATTGAATAATTGAAAGAGTGCTTCATTGTCGAACAATACAAGTCGCAGAGTTATACATCGGTTGACTTCAAAGGGGAAATTCGCCTCCGCTGCCGAGTAAGAAATGTGAGGATGGTTGTCATCATCCAGAGATGAAAGATAATTGCATTTTGTAAAAACGATGATGAAGGAAAAACGAGATTGAAGACGTTGTACAAATGTTATCACTTTTGTAAATGATAATGATAACTAAGAAAAGTCGAAGTGTTCTTGAATTCTTTCTCTGTATTCCTAATTGACCAAAAAGAAAAACCGTAGTCATTCACACGAGCCTCGTACAAGGGACTTGACCTAACACGTCCCTCTCGGCTGGAAAATTAGCATTATAAGGGTTAAAAGTCAATAGTTGGGGCTAGAATCTGTTGAAACAACAACAGGCTAGTTCATTTCTTTCTTTTCCTTCCTTCCTTTCTTTTTTTGAATAGACGTAAATCGCTGCGTGATAATGTTTTCCCATTTCAGACCACGTGGCATTCTCTAGAGAATGTGATTCTTTGTATAAGATATATTCCTATTCATAAAGCTCCTCATGCACAACCGTTGGGCAAAGAAATGATACTCTAGGGAATGACACGTGGTTTGAAATAAGAAAACACTGTCACGCAGCGAATTAGAAGCCTGAGTCAGCGGTTGCGAGTAAAATCGCGGGCTCACCTTTTCCGAAAGAAGTGCGGCTATGGTTATTGGAAAATCGCAAAATATTCCACATAAGTCCAAAAGTTAAGCTCATTTCTTAAAAGTTAAGAAAAAAGCTATCTTAATCTGTAAATCCATGCTAAAGGCTTCTTAAGCTGTACTAAATTGATTTTCCCTGAAAACCTCGACCAATTTTCAGATTCCTTGACCGGATGTTTACAAGCCGCAATGTTTGTTTTCTTAGGAAATTTGGCGCATGCGCATAAGTTTTTCAGCCCTGTTCTGATGTAGCGGTTGGTAAGAAGATGTGTTCAGCCAAATCATAATGATTTTAAACAAAACATGATTCTTTACACGAAAACTTTCCATACTTTCCATACCGATCCTGATCGGTTTAGAGAGTGACCTTGCGTAGTTTCATTAACTTAACTTTAGTTTTACAATTCCCTGACCAAAAAACATTTTTCAATGACCACACTAGGCCAATTTCCTTTACAAAAAAAAAATATTATCTCGAGGTAGTTCATCCACAGGAAGCCTAACTGAGAATTCTGAATTCTAAATTCTGACCTAACCTTGAAAAAATTTCAAAATTCACTGCCTTTTCCCTGACCGTGGGAGCCCTGTTTTAGCAGCAGTAATCGATGAAATACAAACCTTTCCACAAGTGTTGGTCTTTCGGAAGTTGCGCGGCCGATAACTGGAAACGAGAACAACGCGCGATGAATCATGGGACTGCACAGGGAGCCCAGAAAGACTGCTACGGTCATCTTGGATCAAAAGCAAAGCATAGGATTAATGTATGAAAGCAACACTTTAACATCAAAGCCAGCTGATTATTAGTGAAATGATTATTGATTGGCGAAGGAGTGAATATATGATTTTACCGCAATTGTAAATTTTCTCGCGCGCTGATTGGTCAAAAACCGTCGTAAATAAGAGGCCATACCAAAAAAATGACGTCATGGCTGTCACTGTGTAAAACTTTTCTTTGGTAAGAAGTTTGAATTCAACAAAATGAGCAAAATTCTACCATCTTTTGATTTTGATCTCCTGAACGACAACAACGACGATGAAGAACTACTGTCTGCTTGTATTGAAGCAGAGAAAGA
>JAABNW020103114.1:0-15120 GCA_015164035.2 Radianthus crispa
AGACTACGTGCCCAGGGGTATTTCTTCTGGTAGTGAGGAACGAGCAACAGAATATTACCCCTGGGTTCCCGAGGATGTGGCTTGGGCAGGATCATAGGTGAGCTGAGTTTGTTTGATGTGTTATTCTCTCCTGTGCCATGGGGGATTTTCTCCGGGTTCTGCAGTTTTCCTCCCTTCGTAAAAATCAACATGTGAGTTGAGAGTTGAGTGTATAGAATATTTAGTGTAGTGGTACTGTATGAGTGAAAAGTGTCCCTAATTAGCTGCGAGAGCGCTAGAACAACTAGACACTTTAACAAAAGATATTTATTTATTTATTTTTAAAACTACAGTAGAAAAACTTAAAGAATGTTTCTTCACCAATCTGAGAAGTGTTATTGTTATCTTTCCCTTATCTTGCAGTAAGAAAGTCATTCCCAATTGGCTCAAGAACTATAGAAAATTCCTGAAATATATCTAGATGCCCAGTGCACGATTTTTTATTCACACTTATCACCTGTATAATTTTCAAAAGGCATGTGTGAAGTAGTGGTGGAGAGTACATGCCTCTCACCCAGGCAATCCAAGTTCAAATCAACCCTGCAGTGCAGGTTTGCAGGAGTTTTAGGTATATTGAAGAATGCTGTTGTTTGCTAGTTCTCTCCTTTGTTTACAGGTTTTCACAGACTCAACAGTTTCTTCTCTCTCTCTCTGCACTATTTTTTAAATAACTGCTAATAATTGAAACCCAGTGAAATAAATAACCACTGATCCACTGTAATTCCATCCCCATTCATTTCAAAACCCAATTTTCTGATTTTGACATTGACTTCAACTCCAGCTTTGATTCCAATTTATTATAAGTGAAAGCCAGCCTATCTATACTTACTTATTAGGATCCCTTGATCCTTTCTGTGATGACAACTGACCGTGCAGCTGTACAGTCTGCAAACTCTCTCCTTCAGCTTCAGAATCACCACTTTGTTCTGGTGCTGTTGCATGTTGTCTATTCTTTGAGCAACCTACAATTAACAAATGCTGAATTTTAGTTTTGTATCAACTGTAATAATTTGGGAGTCAAAGAATAATGTCAAATCAATGTACAGGTATGCCTATTTATTCATACATGAATAATGTCATCATTGATGTTGAACTACATGAAAAAGTCGAATGGTGCATTGAATGCAATTGCCTTAGATGTTGAGCTCTATTTTTCAGAGAAACTAATAAAAGTATTGTATACAAAACTCAACCAATGCTGTCTCCAGATGCTAAGCAAAAGAGCTGATGTCTTAAAAATAGTTTTCGCCATTTTCTTTAAAGCAAATAGAAATTTCTTAGTTTTCAGGCAATTACAATTGACGCGGCAAAAGTTCGACATCTGAAATGGGCCTAACGTTGTCCATGATTAATATATGCGTGAACAGTGTTTTCAAAAATATCCACTCTAAAACTATGTCTATCAGGATGCCATGAATGGTTTGAGTACTTCTTATACTTATTTCCTTGGGTGTTCATCTCATTCATTTTTGTCATTTTAAGCCAAAAATATCATATCATTGGAAGTTCAAGTAGTTCAAGGAGGCAGCATGGCTGAGTGGTCATGGCGTTGGCCTTGCAACCCAATGGTCCTGGTTCGAGTCCCACCATGACCACTAGCTGAGACTGTGGTTGCTTTCCATTAAAGCAAAAAAATCGGTTCAAGTTTCCCGAATGCTCTCTGGTTAAATGGAACGGTCCACACCGAAAAAGCCACATGCTCACTAACACAGGTAGCCCACAGGACGATACATGTCATTTCAAACGGGCGAATGTTTTCGTTTCAAAGTTTGGAACAGGAAGTTCCTGGGTGCTTTCCATTTGGAAAAAATTCCGGAAATTCTGGTCGGAAATCAAATGGAAAGCAAAATTTTCGAAATTTTCACTTTTGGGACAAGCTCGAAAGGTTGTCCTAAATTTCCGAAAATGTTTACCGGGAATTGTCGCTTTCCATTTTATTTCCGACCAGAATTTCCGGAATTTTTTTCAAAATGGAAAGCGCCCTGTATTTACATGTATTCGGATTTCGATTGGATTAGATTCAGCCTCTCGACCATGCTTGTAAATAGTCAACTGGTTTGCCTCCTTGCCAGTTGGTATTTTTAAAAGGGTTGGGAGTGCAATCTCACGGAAGAGCCCCTATGGGGAGTGATGGTTGTAAAATGTTTTAAAATTATTAGAGAGGGTAAATTTACAACGACGTAATAGTCAAGATGGCGCTGAGATGAAAACATACCTGCCCCTTGGTCGCGCTTTCTCTGACGCTTGTCCAGAAGCTGCTTCTTCTTTTGTTTATTACTAAAAGGCTTCTTCTTGGGCATGATTTAGAGACAGAGATTTCAAACATGCCATTATATTTTGCCTTCAAATCTCTCTGCAAATTTTCCACTAGTCCACACCAGAAGATTCTGTCGACTCAGCACAATCCTGCAAGGCGTTATTGGTGGTGAACGAGAAGGGAATGGATCGAGAACAGGAAGCCCAAGCTCACTGGTTCATATGAGCTTAGGCTCTGGGTCGACTATTCTATAAATACCAAAGTGAATACAATCTACCTTTAATCTAGTGTGTTTTTTTTTGTGCTCCTGTTAATCGTTGGTAGCAATTTCAAGCCATTTTGTTGATTTTTAGCTGGAGTTACCACTACTAGTGAGCTTGGGATACCTGTGGATCGAGGAATAGAAACGAGGCTACAAAATGGCGGTTCAAACTCCAAGAGAAAAGTTATTGGAATGAGATGGTTAACAGCATGGTAATAAGAAGGAGGTAGTCGTTTTACATTAAATTCTTATCTACATAGGAAAGTTCTTTTCCTTTCAGTCGGTAACGCTACAAACAGATGTTGGAGATCTAAAGATCGAATTGTACTGTGAAGAAACACCAAAAACGTGCGAGGTACGTTTTACGCGTCCAATCGCACAGGCTTAGGCTCATCAAATTAAATTCTTAATCTATGTTTGTTGATGATGAATTTCCTACTGAGAGAGGAAATCTTGAATCTGCGAATAATGGGCAACGTGTTGACCTGAAATCCACAGGATCATACTGAATTAAATTTCATCTATGTAAGACTTATGCACCAGTCAAAGTAATCCCCGACCACCCGACCCCGGGACAAGTGGGGATTTGGTGGGGATTTAGCCCCTTTTTAGCAGCTTTTTAGAGCCCGACCATGTGGGGCATTTGTACGTTTTGTCATCCCCACCTAAGGTAGTCGGGTTTTAGGTGGGGATTCGTTCCAAGATGACGACTATCGTTTCCACGTTTTAGTTGAACTGGGGGTGAGGCTTTTGCAGCAAATTTCTTGCCCCATATGGTGGGGCATTTGTAAGTTCTGGTTCGCCATTCAATACCAATCCCCACCTATGTCCTGGGGTGGGGGGGGTTGGGGTTTACTTTGACTGGTGCATTAATATGTCTACTCAACTGGTTTGTTTTGTCTTCAGAACTTCCTAGCTTTGTGTGCAAGCAATTATTATGACAACTGCATCTTTCACAGGTATGATGATCCTGTACAGCAAATCACCTGAGCACGTCATACCTAACAGTTGTTTTCTTTGATTGATGTATGAATTTACAGTAGTAATTCTGGAAATACAGTAAAATACTTTATTATATATGACAAAGTATTTCACGCTCTATGATTGGTTGATTTGTGGTCCATGACATGCGATACGGCCTGCAAGTCAAAGTCACCTTATTAGCCTTGCCATCTTAGCCTCTTTTGCATGATCCCAGGTTCAGACTTAGTAGATGCACTTTAGGGTTTAAATTTAATTTTAAAATGATTACTGTAATATCCAATACTTTATGTTAATCTGACCTCTATTTCTTATTTTTAGAAACATTAAAGGATTCATGATCCAAACTGGAGATCCCTCAGGTGTGTATAGCTACTTCAGCTACAAGTGATCAATTTTTAAATGGATATTTCCATTTTTCTATGAATAGCTTTAATTTTGTATGTGTGATTGTCTTATTTGATCATGGGAAAAAAATACAATTATAGGCAAATGTGCTTGCTCTTGCTTCTTTGTCTACCAAGAGATGACTTCAAGCACTAGAAGGTCAGGATCATACCTTTGATCCCATACCTTTTGAAACAAGTAGACAATATCAAAACTTGAAACATTAAAAATGAAAAGCCTGACATGTTTCTTTCCTATTTCAAAACATGTTGTGTTATTAATCCTCATCCTTAGAATAATATTCAGTTGTTTGAGCTCTCTACACGATGGATAGAGAACTCTCAAACAACTTAGAATCTCGGCATGTTTAATTTTTTTATGTCCAACTATTAAACAAGGACATGATAGTCTAAGGTGTCACTTTGGCCCTGAGATGGGGAAACTTGACAAGGTCAATAGTTAAAGAGGTTTATTTGATGTGCTGTACTGCTCTAAGAGTTTCACCATTTCTCTACTGGAGGCCTAAGCAATACAACTCTTTTGTTCCTGGAAGTCATGTCGAATATTCTAATTTGTATGTCATTTTAACTGAAACAATTTGTGCACAACAATAGACCTATTTGGTAGCGTTACTATGTTTTCCCATTTCAGACCACATGTCATTCCCAAGAGTATCATTTCTTTGTTTAACAGTTGTGCATGAAAGGACACATGAATATGGATGCACTTTAAACTAAGAATCATATTCTCTAGGGAATGGCACGTGGTTTGAAATGTGAAAACATTGTCACGCCACCGAAAAGGTCTATTGGTTGGATTTGATTAGTTGGTATCTACGGTCACAAGTGCCTCAAATCTATTTTGCCTCTTTCCTTGACTGAGAGGAGAAGTGCCTCATATACTTTACATTTACTTAAATAGTTAATAGGCTTGTGCAATAGCCCTTTCCCAAGATGCAGCCTGATTGATGCACGGTATTCCTGGATATACTTACCAGCAGCTTCCCTCAGTGGTCAAAAAAAGCAATCAAAGATTCCAGCATGCTAAATAGGTTATTGACTTATAAGCGCTCTTTTGTTTATTCATCTAATAAAATTTATGTCTGCAAGTGTGATGTATTATCCCAACTGAGACTTTGACAAGTACATCTGGGAAAGCTTGTGCATCTAGCCATATCCTGGGAAAGGCCAGCTATACAGTATTTTATACATGTATATATAAGATACAATGACATTTTGCATCTACTTTGTTTGCAGGTACTGGTAAAGGAGGACAAAGTATATGGGGGAAAAAGTTTGAAGATGAGTTGAGTCCTTCCTTAAGGGTAAGCCAGGTTGCACTAAAGTCATTGATTTTTCTCCCTTTTTTACAAATTGGTATAACAGCAAGAGCTGACTTACCGCAAGTTTGTTTGGATACCCATGAAACAATACTTTTTGAGTTAGGGTTTGCCTTCAATGAAAAATAATTTACTTATTTTTATATTTTCTTTTACCTAGCACAATGCAAGAGGTACAATTTCCATGGCTAATAGTGGCCCAAACACAAATGGTTCACAGTTTTTCATCACTTATGGAAAACAGCCTCATCTTGATATGAAGTACACAGTTTTTGGAAAGTAAGACCTCACTGTATTGTCTTGTTTCCTGAATACATCCCTTTAAAGGCACAGAGTTTTGATTATACATGTCAGATTGTGATTATATGTGATCACAGGTGACTGGAATATAGTTATTCAGGTGTTAAGGACAGGCCATTGGAAAAATGGGCAAAAAATTCTCCACACCTATCACTTTTCTGTTCATCCCGTAGTTCAGCTAGCTGTCAATAATTGCATGAATTCCTGATCTAAAGTATAGCCACTTTGATGATGCAACTAAAAGGAATTTATTAGTTAAAATGAAACAATATTTTTGCCATTTTTAGGGTTATTGATGGTCTAGAAACCTTGGACGACTTGGAAAAATTACCTGTGAATGAAAAGACACGTAGGCCCTTGACTGAAGTCAGGTTAAAATCGGTCACCATCCATGCCAATCCTATTGCAGATCAAGCAGCATAAAACATTAAGAAACAGGCATAAATTGAAATAATGACATGTTTTTATGTTATACTTGATGTAGCAGTAACCTACATAAGGTGTGTACAGTACATGATATGCACTGTCATACAAGTACCTCAAACAAGTTGATTTTTGCCGAACAAACTCGCTAAGTGGCTATCAAAATGTTGTGGAATGACAAGGACTCACATGCATGTGTAAAGCTTTGTAAATAAAAAGTTCAAATCCCATTTCCCAGCAACCTAAAAAAGGCAAATTCAGCTCCCAGTTTATCCTTTCAGGACCCTCACCAGAAAATCAGCCAGGGATGTTTTGTAGCTACTGTATAAGCCCCTTTATGGTACAAGAACAGTCTTCAGTGCGCATGTGATTTTATCCTGAATTTCTCACCTTTTGTTTAATCAAGGACAAAAGAAGCTTAAAACAAAAGAAGTTGAGAAATTCGGGATAAAATCGCATGCACACTGAAGACGATTCTTAAACTGTAAAGGGGCTTACACACCGAATCAAAATATGGCATCCTATTTGAATTGCCATTGTTTGGAACTGACTAGCCTCTGACACATGATAATCCTTTTGTGTTTCCACGTGAAGATGAGGCCAGTCAGTCAAGAACAATGGCTATTCAAATTGGACGCCCTATTTCGATTTGGTGTATACGGTAGTAGCATTTTTTAAGAGAAAACATTCACTCTTGATTAAGCAGGTATGGATAAATTGTTTTGTTTTTTGCTACCAGCTTGATGACAGTGGTCTATTAAATTTTAATTCATCTACCAAACACAAGTATTTTCCCCAGATCCAAGCTGTTATCTACCTCTCTGGAACCATTTGAACAGCCACTTGAGCTATTTACAGAAAAGCAATAATGACAAGATTCCATCGGCCAGCAGGGCATTTATTAAGGGAGGAATTATGCTCTAGCTGGTGTAGGTTCAAGAATGTTTGCTTTTGGTCCTCAGGACTTTCTAGTTGCTTAATTCATTATATTCTCCTATCATCATTTTAATTATGAAACCCCTGAGGGAATCCATTTCTTGTGGTAATCCATTTCATGGTTGCAAAATATATAAATTATTCATTGACCAAATGAAATGGTTTATTCACCCAGCTACAATAATATCCACAGGGAAAAAAAGAAAAACATGAATGGGAATTACAGAATAACCATTTCATTTCAAAAACCATTAATGGTATAAAGAGTTCGGAGAAACCATTAAATGTGTTTTCATTTATCAATGGTTTTTATAATAAAATCCATCTTGGTCTATGGAAAAATCATTAATGGTTTTTTTCTTTTTTTTCCCTGTGATCCTTGCCATGAAAATATTCAGAACTTTACCAGTATTTTAATTTCTCTGTGTTGAGGAGACAACACAGTCATGATGAGGAAACTTGGTAATACACAGCTTTTGAACAGAAAAATTGATCATGAGGGAGAGTAGCATCATAAACTGCTGTATTAATTCCCTGTGGAGACTGAAGTCTTGATCATCATGAAAAATAGCAAATTAAGGTTTCCTGTTAGTTACCATCTATAATTAATGTCCTTAATGTTTCCTTAAACACATCTGATGAAACTGTTTTATCTGATGGTGGAATATTTTAGTGTGGAACAGTTGCATGCTTTATTATTTGTGGATTGGGAGTGAAAACATTTTTTTGTTTAATTTGACATATATATATATTAACCCCAAGAGCATAAGCTCATCTAGGGGGTCTATGACTATTTACAAACATAATTTTGAAGGAGTAGCTAGGCCCAAAACATACACGCATACAAATAGGAATATTTAAGATAAATTAAGACAATTATAAATTTTTAAAAAAAGAAAATATTGAATCCCACACAGCAAATAAATAGAAAAGTGCAGTGCAAATGCCTTTGGTTTTGTACATGAATTCATACCATAAAGCACTTTATCTCAGGTCTGTTCTTTTAAGCTTCATGTTCAAAGACTGGCATAGCTAGAGTGATTTTGATAAACACAGGAAAAAGTACATGAAAAACCATGGTTGTTTTTTACATGGGAAATAGTTGAATTCCCATGCAAATATACATGAATGGGAAACCAGAACTCTTAACATTTTAATGTATTTTGAAACAAATCCATGAATGGGTTATAAATAAAAACTGTAGTAATGGTTTTTATTGAATTAACATTCATGAATTTAAAATTTCCCACACACTGTATTTAATGAATCAACAGGAATGTTTTGTGAAAAAGGAAATGGACTTTGTGAAATCCACATCACTGTAATTTGTTATCTGGGTATGTTTTGATGTAAAATCCATCACAGGAATTTGGGTGAACCATCCATATGGTATATTCTATTTTACATGGGGTATGGGTTTGTTTTCCCAGGACAGGTTTTCATAAACAAACCATTCCACAATTTTGGGTGAACCATCCCATTGGTGGTTTTGTTATTCCCGCTGCTGTTTGATCCATTAGCAAATTCCATGCATGGGAATCGACAAGGGCCATGGATGGTGGAGTCAAAATCCCACTGGTGCATTTGTTATTCCCACTGCTGTTTGTTCCATTGTATTCTCCATGACAGTTTCTTTCATGTTTTTTCTTCAAATAAACATGCATGCCTTTCAAAACACCAATCACGGTTTGCTTCCTCTCACTGGGAACTGCATTAAAATACCATTCATGTTGCCTTATTATAATGGGAAAATGTAAAAAGACACTAAACACCAATCATGGCTTTTATGTATTTTTTTCCTGTGAAACCTGTGACATAAATAGAGCTGCTGCAGTACTCTAGTTGATGCCTAAAAGACATCAAATGGAAACAAAAGAAGCCAGGAATTAGGGTCTCACTACTAAATGCATATTATTTCATCCAAACTACTCTGTAAAGCAGCAGACAGCAATAATTCGTAAAGAAAAAGGCCTAATAATCCCATTTATGCAAAATTTTTTTTTGTGTGAGAGCATTCCTCTCACCATACAAGGCATTGAAGTTTGAGCCCTGCCTTAGCCAATTGAGGTACCATTTGTTCATCGTTCTACTTTTATTAACAGGTTTTACTTCCGGTTCTCTGGGTTTCTGCCCTTGTTCCTCCTCGAAAATAAATTTCTAAATCCATTTTCATTGGTCATTAAATTTCCAGTTATGTCATACATTGTACGTGGCCATGGTCATGTCTGGATCTGATAGGCTTCCAGCACATACCATAAATATTTTTTATGCAGACATAAGCTTCTAAACACTAATCATTACATCTTGAATGAAATGAAATGTTCAAAGACAATTCTTTGTGGAAAGAATTTTTATTTATTTAGTCTTATTGTTTATTCACACACTTGGAGCATTTCTAAAACATGTTGGAACTTTCTGGGTGGAAAAAAATAGTCACTTTGACATGATTGCAATAAAAGCACAAACAATTGAGGAATACAGCTGCAGATAAAGACTTTAGTACTATACATAACACCATTTGTTATATCTTGGGTTTATTGCCATATTTATTATACTAGTAGAGAGCACTTTGAGTTGATCCTGCATCAGGTGGTATATTTGTTAAAACTTGAATTCAATAATTCCTTTGCTGTGGTTGCATATATGTGTCAACTGGACCCAAATACCTCGGACTCTACTGACTAGCATCCTCAGGATGCCAATAGATACTTCATATTGTAACATGTGCTTCTTTGTACGAGATTTGCAGACACTGTATGGAATAAGGTATTTACTGTAATATTAAATAGAAATATTACCACTGCCTTTAAAAGGGAATGCCTTCACTTGGGCTGTCATTCTTTCTGACATGGTTATTTCATCCACACAAGGTGACCAATAAAAAACAAAGCAAAGTATTACGTACCTGTACAACAAGTGATAACACTACCGGTATAAAAAATTGCAAACTAATGCAATCTAATGTGATAAACCCCCATAAAACTGCAATATATATAAATATTTCTGTAGTCCAAAATCTTACAGCTTTTGGTTTCACTGGGGTACAGTGAAGGTGTATGCCTTGAATATTTTTCATTCAAAATCAAAATTGAATAATCTTATAACATTCCTTTTTTTTGTTTTCAAACAATAGACACCCTGCAGCTGGAATAGTTCTACTCTCTGAATAAATTATGCCACTCATTCATACTAAATTATTAATATTAAGCATAGTTACACTCAATTGTCTATAGTGATGCAATAAATGGCCATCATAAATGATGCACAAGCTTCAGTGTTTGTATAATTATACTGCAACCAAGAGGCTAAATGCAGTATTGGCCAAGATCACAGAGAATGTTACATTGGTAGTACTGATCTATTCACAGCACATTTTCATAAACACCAAACACTCGAAGCATGACTGCTTCAGAAGATCATTCCCCTATAGCTGTTCAAAGTCATTAACCTCAGCTCTCAGGCCTGAAAGCCATAACATAATTTCTGTGTTACTCTAATTTTAGATGGAGTTTTTTCCTCTTTTGTTCATTTACACTCCAAAGTATTGAAATTCTACTTATTAAATTTTTCAATTCAACTTAGTCACTAATGTACACTCCATGAGCACTGATGTTCTCTGAAATTCTGGCTTGTTACTTGGACTTCTTAGATGTGACAAGCTCTTCGAAAAGGTGTATCTGACCATTTGTCATTTTTCATAAATGATAATTTTAGTGAACCTTTAGAAAAGAAGTGCCCCTGAACTACTAGAACTGGTAAATGCTTCCCCTTCATCTAAATAAGTGATTGTGGGTGGCACACTTATCTCAGTATTGTCTGTTGATTCCAACACTTTATGTTTTATTATGCTCTTGTCTTTCTTTTCCTTTACTTCTTTTTCCTTTTCTCTTTCTCTGACATTAAGTTCAAAGCCTTGCAGCAAAGCAGGTCTGTACTGGTCTAAGGTTTTACCGCCATTCTCTTTGGAATGCTGGTCATAGTGATACTGCATACAGGCTTCTGATGGATAATCATGGACTTTGACTAGGTTGCTGGTACTGAATCCCACATTAGCTTTTCTCTATAAAACATCAAAGAATGACCTCTCATTAGATATTACATGTTAAACAGTGGGGGGTGGGGGGATTAATTATGGCATTTATTTCAAAATTCCTAAGTTCCAGAGGTTTTGCAAAAGCCATGTCAAAAAAACAGGAACAATTGATTTTACTTGAATATAAAATTAACATATCTTTGTAGGTGATATTTCGTCCTTAAAGACTTGTTCACACTAGCGTCGCAAGCATCGTAATCGTCATCATAGTCATAAGAAAACAAACCTTTCTGATCTTGCTTACATTTATTACACTCTTACGTTACACCCTAAGCTTAAGACTATGATTTTTGATTCACACTGTGTTTTAACGCTAATTACGATTATGATTGCAATTACGACACTAGTGTGAACAAGGCTTTAAAACTCTTTCACAAAACTAGTAAGTGCAACATGCATTTATAATAAACTCAAGCAAAATTTCTTACCTTTCTTGAGCGAAGTGGGCTGCTCATACAAGATTTGATGTTTTCTACTTTACTTTCAAATATTACTTCAGGAACCTTCATGTATGTTGAATCTCCAACATATGAAACTGGGACATTATCAATATCTTCTTCTTCTTCCTCCTCCTCCTCCTCCTCTCCTATGCTTTCCATAGCTGGATTGATGTCATAGCTACCAGACATGCCAGAACTACTACTATCAGAATCATCTGAATCTCCTTCATCATCTGGCATATCAATGACAGATACTCTGACATCATGTTCTGGTGATTCAGGGATATCTATGACTGATACTGGGGTCGGTGAAGGGGTTTCAGGCATATCTATAGCAGACACTTCCACATCATTAGGAATACTGGGGCTTGGGACATCTATGGCAGTCACCATCATATCCTCTGGCTTTTCAACTCCTAGAGAAAGTTTATTTTCATTTTTGACCTTAACTTGGGAGTTTTGATCAGAGAGACTGTTGGAATAGCCCATAGCATGGGGTTGGTTTGCTAAATTCAGCTTTGGTGGTTTTTGTTTGGATTTTGCCTCATATGATCCTGCGCTGGAGTTGATCACTAATGTCATGTTACCAGTGATCTTTTGTTCCACAACCTCTTGATGCACAGGTCTCAAGCTACTAACACCACCAAACTGCTTATTTTGTTTATCTTTTACTTCCTTGACTGGTTCAGGCTTTTTTGGCTTCTTAGACCAGGGGAAAATTCGTTTTTGCGAATTCTTCTTGCCTGTTTTAGACATATTTTCTTGATTAAGATGCTGTTCTCGTGCAGTTTTACTGGTCACATCAACATTATTAGTTTTTGCCTTTGTCTTTTTGTTACCTTTCGAGATACTTGCACCGAAGATACTACTTAATTTATACACTGAACCCTTTGGTGGTTTCTCATCCTTGTCTGGCTCATCATCTTCAGACTCGTCGAAAATTTTCCCATTCATAGATATAGTCTTTTGAGGCACACTTTTCTTAAACTGAACACCAGTTTTGAGGTTAGAAATCTGTTTCCTTTTATCTGTTGGTACTTCATTTCTTCCAAAATCATAATGCTTGGCTTCAATTTTTTCTTGGGCAACAAATGATTTATTCAATTCATGACCTGAGGAAGAAAGTGAACTAGTGGATTCTAATGCAGGTATTTTATTCAGATCATAATCCTGTTCAGTAAAGATGAAACGTGTATCTTTGCTATTTTCCTCTGGATTATACCATGATGCTTTTCGAATCTTTGGAGGTAGGTCATCTTCATCAATTTGCTTTCCACTTGACGCTCCACTGCTAGTATTTTTTCGATAGTCATCTTGCAAATGATCTTTTGAATGAAAATTCTGATTCAAATGTATATCCATATTCTCAACATCTCCAACCTCTTCATAATCATCTTGCTTTCCATCAGCGACAGATAGGTTGTGCAAGAGTACCTGTAAGCGGCGCTCAATACCAGATGAAACACTGGCTCGATGTTTAAGATTGACAACAGGTTCCATGTCCTGATATTGATAATCCAATGGTATTCTAACATCCCCCATTGATTTCGACCTCAAACGCTTCCTTTGATTATCATTATGCAACAAATCATAGGTGTCTTCATCCTCACTAGTACTTCTCGTAGGAGACAAGATACCACTTACGTCAGCTGACCAACGTTTATTAAGAGGTGGGGGTTTTCCTCTTGGAGACATTGGTTGCTTTGAATTTAGAAGATTGTCAGATGAGGAGCTTTTTTGCAGACGAAAGTTCCCAGAAGGCCCAAACTTGGTTCTTATCACATTGACATGAAGATCTGCTGGTATTTCATCGTCTTTTACGATTTGGGTTCTATTATCATGTTCTGAATGAAAACTGATTGCAGTGTCATTATCAATGGAAATGATTACGGCATTGTTTTCTCCACTATTAGCAGGTGTATGGGACTTATGCAGTTCCACTTCCGATTCCCTGATGGACTCCCTTGAATATGTTTGTGCATGGGAGTTGACAGAAGGCATTCGGCTCTGTTCATAATCCCTTGTGCTAGAGCTTCGTTGGGGCTTTGTCGAGACATCTTTATAAGCTAGAGTACTTTGTTGGTTTTGGATTTTCTTGGATTCCGTAGAAGTCGAGCTGAACGAAACCACATCACGACTGACTACCCCAAAAAGTTTCTTCAGCTCTGAAGGCGTTTTGATATGTTCATAACAAACTTTACTATTGTTTTCTTCATCTTCTGGAACGATTCCCTGGTTATTAAATTTTTCTTGGTCATTCTTTGACAGTTTCTGGTTTACTTGTTTGTTCTCCTTTTGTTGATCGGACTGTGAGGCACTGCTGGCGACAAAGGAATGTTGTCTTCCTTGTGATCCGCTCTGCGAGCGCACTTTTGGAATTATTATAACGTTTGGTGGGCTTTTGCTCAAATTCGATTCAAGCTGTCGTTCCGTTGAATTGCTAGTAAAAGAATTCCTTTTCTGGCCCGGCTTATCGTAGCCGCTCACATTGTTATTGGCAATATTAGCCTGCTCGTCAAGCCCATTTGTATCGGCGCCATGAAGTAAACCTTTCTTCCTAGCCAACAAAGTTTTCTTCCATTCGGGTAAAGAAGCGGTACGATCTTCTTCTACTTGAATTTTGGCCTTTTCTTCTTGTTCTCTCTTTTTCTTCTTTTCGATCAGTGCCTGCTTCCAGGCCGGCATTACCGATGTCATCTTGGCTGATAGGACACAGAACAGCAGTTCCCAATGATCTTAGCCTGATAAGAGTTACTGTAAGACGAATGTGGTGATAAAACTCGTGAAGAAAATACAATATTACATGGCGAATTTCAAATCGCTGGCTAGTTTTAGACTACGACAACCATGACTACGGCCAAGAAACCTTCGGCGTCGAGTATAGGTTTACATCACCGGCCCAAATACCTCTGTCACGATTTGCTACGAGCACTTACCGAAGTGACCCGAAGTACTTCCGAGACCTCGCCACACGACCGGAAAACATTCGGCAACAATGCTCCCACCAATCAGAAGCAAGGAATCTCAAGGGTGTCGCTCTCAGAACCTTTTCAAATATCGTTTATGATACTTCATGGACCATTGACATTCTAGAACGAAGACACTTTACCTTTCAATGGCCATGTCGGATTCATATAGAAGAAAAACTCTTTCATTTACAAGAATAAAACCAGAGTTCAGACCAAAGATTAATCACAAACAGAAGTATTTTATATATTCATATCCGAAGGAAACCACAAAGAATGAATGATTAATATTTTCTAGGTTTCTCGAGCTAAAGAATAAGACAAATATCGATAAGCAGAATGATTATAACACGAGTGCAATATAATAATACTACTTAAGCAAGGTAGCGGCAATTTACCGCCGTTTCGTTCGTTACGTAAGAGGAAGAGCAGACAATTCTGGAAAGAATCACTCCAACCCTGGGGCAAATGTTGAACTTATCTATGCACCAAGCTCATTAAGAACCGAAGAGTCGGCATTCTTTGATGAAACTAGACGCTCTAGGAGCGTGTACTCGTGCCCAGAGAAGTTGAAGCCAAGGGCAATGTTGAATTGATGGTTCCGACTAAGACAATAGTGGCCAATCACGTCGCATCAGTTTCCCCAGTGGAATTAAAATCTTGTCCCACAAACAACAACACGTTATCTGGTTTACAA
>JAABNW020103335.1:0-15113 GCA_015164035.2 Radianthus crispa
GGTCACGTGATCTGTTCACGTTAACTAACCGAACCCAAATCCCCGCATCGATTCTAAGGTGAGCATGCGCATGAGATGTTTCGCTTGTAGCATCGCACCCCGAAACAACCGGTTTGAATCCTCTCATCACAACGGTTATCTAACGCTGTGTGCTGCAAATCAACTTTTAGTTTTCTCCCATTAAGATGTGCATCCATGAACGTGATCAGTAAATGAATCATAATGGTTTCTCTTCAACACCAACCTCGTTTCATTTTGCTTGTCATTATTTCCTTCTGGTTTATTGGGCCAAAATGTCTGGCGGACAACTCGTTGGATCCTACATGTTCTACGAGCGAGAGCGGGTTGTACCGAGGCTCGATTACCGTCGTTCAATGTCGCGTTAGGAAGATCTGTCAGCTACAGGATTTGATCGCATCCAAGAAACAAGTCATGGCTCTGTAAGTTGCTTTTTTTGATGAGGCTGTTTTCGTCCTTAACAATGGGGTCTTTAGACTATTTCTTATTTGAGAAATCAGAAATAAAATAAAAGCTAACCACAAGGGATAGACTCGTGTAAAATGGCCTAAATTATATATAACTCTTCAATTCCTTAAAGAGGTTAAAATGACATATAATTAAAACGTTCCTAATTTCCTAATGCTCTAGCTACTCAGTCCATTTTTGTCCTATATTGTCCACATATGCAAAAAAAAAAACATCAGAGAGTTCTCCACCAAAAACAGGACGTTTAAACCAAGAGAAATATCTCTTGACACCCACTGCAATCACTCGCTACCTAGGTTACCATTCAACCACTTTTTCAGAAAGGTTCAAGGTGCAAAAGGCAATTGCAATTTGGAACACGGCTTAATTTATGACGGGATCAAACCACGGATTGCAGTAACTCAGGACATCAACCCATCTCCCATATTATATTGATTAAAAACTGGAATTGATATCTTTGAAAACTAATACGCTAACCATCGTCGTGTGATATGCAGTATTTTGGTCTTTTCGCCTTTTTCGTAGGACAATTTTTGACAAATATTTTGTATCAAAATTTAACTTTAGATTGAAAAAAATAAAGTCATTGAATTAAAGTTGTCTGGTCAATTTTAAAAGCTAAGAAAGCATCTTCTTTGTGAGGGGTCTTGATTTTTGACATGTTTTATCTTTTGCCCGTCAGAGATCTTTCCTCCAACAGTCTCAAGAATATCACGGAAGGATCCTTATCTTTGTTTACTGGAGTACGATACTTGTAAGTCAACCTGTATCTAAAGACCATGTACAATGTAAAGTTGAAGTCGTAAGAGAAGTGCTTAGGTGTTACTTTTCAGCAGCTAGGACTTTCTGAACCTCAACAATTATCGTCAGATGGCTCAGTGATCTGTTCTTTGTTAAAATCGTTACTCATGAAAAGAAAAATATTATTCACAATTGAGCACTCAAGGGATCATCGATCCTTTGAAATGTTAGACACGTTCGCGGGTACTGCGTGTGCGCATCTGTTCAAAGAAGATCTAGAAGGTCTTACACAACAGCTGATATCATATCTGTATGCCATCGTGTCAACTTTCATAGCGTTCTGGTCTCCACGCAGGGTACTTAGTAATATATCAGTCATATGGCGGTATCATCTAAAGGTTTTCGTTGAAGAACGGTGTTCGCAGTTTGCTACTGGGCAAAGATTTTGTAATTGGTATAGTTTTACATAATCAACTGATGCAATATGTTTCATTCTCTTTCTTTTGATGAAGATCATTAGCATACAACGATATTCAGGTCTTGACATACCGAGCATTCTATGGTCTTGGCAACCTCACTACTCTGTAAGTATCAGGAAGCAAAAATCAGTTTGTATTCCTTCACAGGATCTTTTTCATGTTTGAACTTTAGATTTTGATCACCAGGAACCTATCCAAGAATCCACTTCAGACTTTTTCTGGCAACTTGTCGGGTCTATTCCCATCGCTGTCTACATTGGACGCTACAGGAATAGTGGACTGGAAGCCAGAAAAGAAGATTTTTCATTTGCGCATGCTCCAACGGATAATAGGCCTAACCTGGTCAGCGGAATGTGCTAACTGTCTCTTTTACAGAAACGATAACAAGACGCAGATGGCAAACTATTTTACTCGAAGGTTTTGTCACATGTATGAAGTTACTGTTGATAGGTTGTCGCTATTATTTCAGTTATTGAATGAGACACAGTTCGAATTTCGATGCAAGAATCAAAAACACTGTCTACGTCACAATTACGTTCGTTCTCTGTTCTATTACAATTTCTGCTGGGATGGTATTCTTGTCGCTATGAAATGTCAATCACTTTTGGGAGGACTGTCGGTTGTTTTCAATTTCGTGACGTTTTTGAACATCATCGCATCCAGGCGTCTTCGACACAACGTCTGCATGCTGTTGGTGTGCAATATGGCATTCAGTGATTTTCTGACGGGAATCTACACCATTGCAGTCACTGTTTATCTGAATGCTGTCACGTTTCTTGAATCACATCACTACGGCCCTTATCACTGCTGGAAAATAGGCATGTTTTGGATGCTAGGCCAAGCGAGTTCAGTCGTTGCCTCCTTCTATTTAACCCTTGAACGATATCTAGTTATCGTCTACAGCTTGCAACCGGAAGTGCGGATAACCCATCGGTTGTCTGTTATGTTGATCTTTTTCTGCTGGCTTCTGGCTGTTTTATTAACAGGGATTGCTTTATATTATAATTTCTTTGGGTTCTCGTTTCATTGTATACCAATTCGTCCTGATGTCTTGCACACTAGGATTTTTGCTTTCACCCTGTTCATCGGGACAACAGCCCTGGTATTATACGGCATCAGTTTCGGGTTTTACGTCCATATTTATTTCACTGTTAAGAGAGCTGCTCAAGACGCGGGAGTAAGACGAGAATCCAAACTGGCCAAGCGAATTGCTCTTCTGGTCTTCAGCAACGTGTTTTTCTTCGTGTTACCAGTTCTTATTCTTGGACTATTTTCTGTCCTCGATAAAAACTTAGATGTGGCCGGTTCAAGTGATACAATTAAAAAGATTTTCTTGGACTGTTTTCCGTTGCTCTGTTTAAGTCTCAATTCTTGCATCAATCCCGTGTTGCATGCATTTCGAAATGATAACTTTCGAGAGGTTCTCAAGTCAAAAGTCACTGGATTATTGACCAGGATAAGGGCCTCTACAAATCGAGTTACACCTGCGACTCTTGCTCGAGGACACCTGCAGGGTCCGAGCCAAGAACCCGACGTTCACCAGAGGCATGCGCAATTCCTTATAAGGAGATTGAATAGATTATTCATCGGGAAAGGATCCTCATCAAATCGTGTTTCACCTGCGACTTTTGCTCGAGGACACGAGCAGGGTCCGAGCCAAGAACCCGACGGTTCACCCGAGCCACTCCCAGTTTCTCATTAGGAGATTGAAAGCATTATCAACCGCAAAGGATGCTTTTCAGATCGTGCTTTAGAATCAAGTTGACTAATTCATCGGCGATCGAGAATCCATCAGAAAAAATGCCGTTTCAAATATACGCTGCAATGATTGCCGCCAGGAAAGATGAGGTTTCCTTATCGTCTCATCGACTGTTTAATAGATACATTTACAACAGATAATACGATAACCTATGTATTTAGCACATGTGTCTTTTGTGTTCGTGAACAAAACCCAAAACTGCATTGCCTACTTTATTAGTAGCATAATTATCAGTCAAGGTGAACGGCCCATGAGAGACAGCAACCATGGGGAAAAAGTGAAACAAAGGAACTACTGAACCTAATATTGTTAAGCATTTTGCCAAGATTGATATGGAATATATTTCTTTCTTGCCACCTGTGCCGGCCAGTTTTGAATAAAGCAATCAGTCGAGCCATCAAATAATAAACTAGACGTGGAGAGTGAATGAAGAGTTCGCGTAGCGACTTCCTCAATTAGGTTCTCAATCCTCTCACATCAACTTGAGTTCATTCCAATCCATTTGCTTTCTACGAATGAACCATTACGCCAGACCCCTAGTAGACCTCTTTACCTCCGTTTGAATGGGAATTGGTTCTTTATGAGTAAATATTTGAACAAAAAGATCAATTCTCAAGGCAATGACATGTCGCGGTCTGCTACGGGCAATCTGCATACGAAAGTACAGGGGTGTATTGACCGTGAACAAAAGCTGATTGTCACAGACATGTTCCATTGTTTGATCCAAAACTTAAGATCTCAAGTACTAGTTCTTCATCCATTTCATGTCATTGGGTTCTCAAACCTCCTTGTCAGTTCATTCAAATATCCATTCATTTTCTACGAATGAAACCGATTTCCACAGACGTCACGTTTGTCCAAATCTTCATCAGACAGACGATGGTTGAACATAATGTATTCGTGCTATAAGTTCGAGCATTAACGGGCATACTTCAAGAGACAGTTACGTTCATATATATCTCGACGGTCAGTTGAGGTTTGTTTACCGTTCACTCGAATTTATGGAGTCAACTCCTATCACTTTGCGACCAGCGCAGATCACTGGACAACGAAAGCACTGACGAAATACAAACTTCATCTTTGTAAACCAGTTCTTTTGTTTTGTTGGGTACTTTGATATCATATTAGACCCCTAAAGCCCGCCTCTAACACAGAATCAAGCCGAGATACACCATTGAATTGTTGCTCGAGGTTTGATGTCATGAAGATGGTAAACATTTCGTTGAACTATAGCAGATCTTCTCTACAGCCTTGTCCATATGGTCGTACCCTCATAAAACGTACTTTTTACAGCAACGACTTCATCATGACTTTCATCGTTATCAACGCTGTGCTTGCTCTTATTTCTTCCTGCAACAACTTTGTGGTTATTTATACTATTGTCAGAACACCATCCATCCAAGTTCCTTCCAATATCCTCGTGATGGGACTCGCCATATCTGACTTTGCTGTTGGTGTATTTGCACAACCTGCATTCTGCATTCTTAAGTACTTTGAAATTAGGCGTTCTGCCTCTCTTTTCTGTAAGTTTTATTCAATTTTCAACTCCAGCATTTGGGCTCTTGCTACAGTTTCCTTGCTAACTTTGACTGCCATCACTGCAGATCGGTTTCTGGCTGTCCATCTCCACTTGCGATACCAAGAACTCGTCACAACCAGAAGATATGGCATCCTTCTTGGATGTATTTGGCTCGTCAGTCCAGTTATTAGTATTTGCCGTATGCAGCTGGTCTATCTTTCCTTCATCCGAATCCTAGGATTTGTCCTGCTTGTGTTACCAATAACATTGAACCTTTATTTTCTCATTAAGATCTTCCAAGTCATCCGGCGACACTCGGTGCAGATCCAAGCCCAACAGCAATCAGTACAACAGTCCATAGACATGCCCAGGTACAAGAAATCCGTCCACACCATGTACTATGTGATTGGTGCATTCTTGGTGTGTTATGTTCCGTATGCTGGGAACTTGATGGTCAGTATAAGGAAGGCCAACAAAAAGATAGCACAGGTAAAATTAATGCTGTTGATGTTGGCAGAGACGCTAGTGATGTTCAATGGAGTGTTGAATCCAATCATCTACTGCTGGAGAATCCAGGACATGCGTCAGGCAGCATTTCGTTTATTTCGTAAAACATCTCGCTGAAATGTCCAGGCGTGAACATAAAGTGAAATTCATAATTTTCCCTTCAAATGTCTATCAAAGATTGTCTTGAACTGTTTCTGGATCATGTTCGAGATTGGAATTTAATTTAAGTGCAGCCAAAAGCAAGGCATTTATAATCGCTTTATTGCACGAGAAAAGGGAGACTTTCCCGAGTATTTCTAGTGTATGAGATAATCTCTTAAACAACAGCTATGTCTACAAGTCTACTTCATCATTAGTGTTTGCGAACCTGGGAGGCCAACTGCATTCTTTCTTTACTGCGCTTTTTTATCGCCTTTTCTAGCGTGAACGAAGTTGAAGTTCAACGATGCAAGAAACACTACGGAAAGAAAAGGATCTACTAGGTGATGGTGAAGGACGAAGAAAGGAAGAAATCCGCTGTGACTCGCTCGTGGCCTCGTTAACCGGCCTGCTATAGCGGGCAATATATCCTATAACAGTAAATTCTCTTGAGTACGTGGACACAGGCTGACTCAAGATGCTGAACTAAGTGACAGGGATGTTATCGAGAAACCCGACATGGATATGACACAGTCAAGTTGCTTCAAGCCCATTCCGTACTCAACAACCACTTGAATATTATAACTCTGAAGAGAAAACTCACAACAGATGATGCTTCAGAAAAACTGGCGAAATTAATCAATAAGCGCTTGGCGACACGCCCCTCAGATGATTAGGTCGGCCATGATAATCTCTGCCGGATGATGCAATGCCTCCACCCTCCTTATTAAAAAGGTCCAGTCCACTATTCGTTCATTTTCGTGGCAAGAGTACTGAGAAATGAGAACACTTGTAATCAAGTAAGGAAGACACGGATGACTTTGGACCGCATTCAGTGGACAAAGACCTTGATACTTTGTCTGGGACCAAGAGAGTTATCTGTCGCTGGGACACAGTAAGATGAAGAACCGACGAGTGACGGCAAAACTTTGTCTTTAGCTCGCTTTTCAGTGACGGTTTCTAATCTACGTTAATACGTTTCTTATTTTTTCTCTATAGTTTCTCAACTGGGATTCAGTCTTCCTTTTCTCCCTCAAGAGCGAAAAGTTCTGAAGATCGAAATGCATGAAACTAGACTATGCTCACATATTGTATCTATAGCAATACGACAATCGTGTAACCAGCCTCGCCAAATACAGTTGAAAATATTTCTTTCGTTATCACCTGTATCCAGTTTAATAAAGCTCAACCTTGTCAACAATCAAGATAGACTGATATTAATTTATAATCATATGAGTAATATTGACTAAAGTAGATTATTTATCGATGACATGTCAATGGGCTCTCAAAACTTCTATTCTCTTCGCATTGCCAAATCCATTTTTCTTCTACTGGCAAACAGTTACTCCAAAGCTAAACTGGTCGCAAACTGAAACTCGGTTTTACATAACAGATAGGGCGACGTGATGTTACAAATTTCATAACGGGAAATGATGGTTCAATATTTTTTTAATGTCTATTTAGAAATTCGAGTGATTAAATTCGAGATTTTTTTTACTTAGCACCTGTTCCATTTTCAATAAAATAATCTACGATGATAACAATGGAGTAAACTTAATCTATAATCATACGAGTTGTATAACTTGTAATTCTTTATTGATTTCATTTCACCGGGTTCTCAAGGCTGTAATTCTTCTCAAATTCATTCAAAATCATTCCTTTTCTACAAGACCCAAGTACGTCAAAACTAAACAGGCCGTCCACTGAAGCCGATGTTCACACTGCAGATAGATAATACGCGTTAGTCCAAACCTTCATGTCTGATGGGCGGTGGTTCAAATATATTGTTTTTGTGTCTATTTAATAATTCGAGTAATTAAAAAGCAAGTCTCGTCCTCGTGACAGTTCACACAAAGCCAAGCAGTCAGGGAAAATCCGTGTTTAACTTCTCCTGTAAGTATATTATGTATTCAGTTGTTAAAACGCAGTACAGCCTCTCAGATGACTGGACAGAAAGGACTGACAAGCGACTTCAAACTTAATAATCGAAAAGCAGTTCTTAATATTCGAGTCACAAAGCCGAGTCTCTAACTCAAAATCAAGCCGGGATACATCAGTCAAGTTTTTGCTTGAAGTTGGATGTCATGAACATAACGAATATCAGCAGATCATCTTCATCGCCTTGTCTGTATCATCCCGATAATCCGCGAACATTTTACAGCAACGACTTCATCATGACTTTCATCGTTATCAACGCTGTGCTTGCTCTTATTTCTTCCTGCAACAACTTTGTGGTTATTTATACTATTGTCAGAACACCATCCATCCAAGTTCCTTCCAATATCCTCTCGTGATGGGACTCGCCATATCTGACTTTGCTGTTGGTGTATTTGCACAACCTGTATACTGCATCTTTAAGTTCTTCGATATGAAGCGCTCTACTTCTCTTTTTTGTAAGTTTCAATCCATTTACAACTATAGCAGTTGGGTTTTTGGACCTGTTTCCTTCCTAATTTTGTCTGCCATCACTGCAGATCGGTTTTTGGCTGTCCATCTTCACTTGCGATACCAAGAACTCGTCACAACCAGAAGATATGGCATCCTTCTTGGCTGTATTTGGGTCGTTAGTCCAATTGTTAGTATTTGCCGCGTGCAGCTGGAGCATTTGTCATTCGTCCGAATCCTTGGTGTTCTCATATTTATGTTGACAATAACATTGAACCTTTATTTCCTCATCAAAATATTCCAAGTCATTCGGCGACACTCGGTGCAGATCCAAGCCCAACAGCAATCAGTACAACAGTCCATAGACATGCCCAGGTACAAAAAATCCGTCCACACCATGTACTATGTGATTGGTGCGTTCTTGGTGTGTTATGTTCCGTATGCTGGGAACTTGATGATCAATCTTGATACATACAAGAAGATGACACAGGAAAAGTTAGTGCTGTGGATGTTGACAGAGACACTAATGATGTTCAATGGAGTGTTGAATCCCATCATCTACTGCTGGAGAATCCAGGAAATACGTCAGGCAGCCTTTCAATTTTTTCGAAAAACGCTTTGCACAATCCAGGAATGATAATAAGTAGATATTTGCCCATCAAATTTCGGTCGAAGATATTACCCTTGAACAGTTAAGGAAGGATTAGGCTGTCTACATGCTTTTTTGCGATCGTAGCCTGAGATCAAGATTGAGGTCTTTTCATTTTGTTTAATAAGCTTTTATTTATATACACCATTTTTTGTTTTATGGGGAACGTCCCACAAACCCACATGCACCAGCAGATATATTGCAACCAAGCAGCGCTTCACTTTCGATTTGAAACGCTCATAATGTTAAAGTGATAAATATATATATTTTTCTTCTTCTGACCACCTGTTTCCATTTTCATAAAGTTCATCTAGTCAACAATAATAAACTCTACGTGCGAACTGAATTTGATTAATATATTATAAAAGTTGTATGCTTTTACCAGCGAACCGTTACGCCAAAACTTCCACTGAAACTCATTTCCACTCGATCTGCTGATAGATTAGACAAGGGCTGACCCAGGAATTTTTTGAGAGGAAGAGAGGTCAAATCATCGACAAGAGATGCAAACGTTAAATTTACTTAAACGTTTTGCAATAAATACAATGATATGGATAAGAAAATCAATTGAGCCTCAAGTATGACAGGGGGCGTCAATGTAGTATCCTGTATCATATGAAAATCATTCCATACATTGACATGACATTTGATACTGGTAACCGTAACACCACTACAGTACTTGTGCGCATGCTCTATAATAACCGGAAACAAATATATTCAATATTCGGTTGTTGACTAAAACCTCGTCAACTCCAGAATCAATCAAAATCCTGTTCACGACCTCTGATAAAGCAGAAGTTCAACATCCAGCATTATCCTTTTTCTTAGAGATGGTATAGATTAAATAGCTATAACAACACATATATAATGTCCTTAGTTATGTATAATAAAACTATTTCTAACTCAAATCGGTTTAATTTAAACGTAATAAATAATAGAAACACGTAAGCTTACATTGAACACTTAAGAAAAAGGGTAGAGGGACTTACTTGTTCATCTCGTAAGTGAAGGTTGCATTTTGTTCCGTAAAATCGTCTTTCTATGGCTACGCACTTTGACAAAAGCACAAAGACAAACTGCTGTAGTTCAGCAGCCATTTGAAGTTCCAAAAACCTCACAAAAGTCGACTTGTAATATATCAAAACAAAGATCATTTATTCAGGATTTCAGATTTTGCGGTAAAATTGAGATTCAAGTGCGCGAATTGAAGCTAGGCCCAGTTTTTCGCTGCTGGGTAGTCGAGAATCGGGTAACGCCTTGTAAAATCGACTCTCAACGGCACTAGTGGAAAACACAGATTTGACGTATCGAAAAATGCCTCAAACCATTTCATATTACTAGTAAGCATAGCTCACATATTGCTTTACTTAGATCCAGTGGTAAAAGAAAAGCAAGTTTACTTAAATTCACGAGAGAGCGTAAAATATTCCAAAAATGCATGTATTTTCGAACTTGATATATGACCTTCGTACCGGAAGTGAGCTCACACGAAGCCATGTATGGCATTTATCACTAATGATTTTCATATGCCCGGATAAAGCAATGACGTAATCATATAATTATTAGTGATCGTATGTGTGCGAGTTTGTGAGCATTAACGATTCTTATGCCACCATGTGTTGGCCTCTTGTGTGCCATTAGCAGATTTAACAATCAGGATCCCTCCGATTACCCCCACCCACCCACACCCACCCGACCCTGGATCCGCGCTTGTTAGATTCCTTAACTTCATGAATAGCAGTGGTTGTATCGTCTTCGTGTCGATTTTCAGTAATAATTATTCGAGTCACCAAAAGGTAAGTCATCTGAACATAAATAAAAAACAACAACAACAAAAGTCTGCCTATTTGGAGCCCTTCAAATGTGAAACATCTTCATATTTATGCTCAGGGCCCTATAACGTTTTGGGGGAATTTCAAAAGAGTATACCAAGGACAACAACTTTTGACAAAGCTTGAAAAATTCAGGGATTTTAGTAATAGGAAAAGCAGCAAGTGTGCTTCAATAGCCCACTTTCGATATTCTGGTCGAGTGATCACGAACAAAGGCAATTCAAAACGAGGCTCAGGGGAAACAAAAGAATTTATTAAGAGTATCCTTTGTTTCCCCTGAGCCTCGTTTTGAATTGCTTTGTCTGTGATCACTCGACCAGAATATCGAAAGTTGGCTATTATTCAAAATAAATATAATTTTTATCATAATTAAATTTGTTTTTACATCTTATATCTAATGAACGATGTGTAATTTAGATTGAATTTGGGTGACGAAAATCGTAGTTTAAAAACTTTTTACTTTAATTAAATTAAAATTAATTAATTTACTTATTTATTTTTATCTATTGGCAGCCAGCCATGGTCGATCTGAGAATTATGGGTTTCTTTTATTATTTTATGTAATAATATAGATGCAAAAATTTCTCACCTCCGATATATTGATTGAGAGCAAGAGCAGCTTCCCTGAAACAGCAGGGCAAAATCGTGAAACACTTCTCAGTCATTGATCAAAAAGACAAAAGCAATTCAAACTATCCAATCAGAATCAACCTAGATCATAGCAGTTGAGATAGTAACAAAACAGCCTTCCTTGGTTGGAAATTCTCAGAAAATTCAAAAAGGAGGCTATTCGTCTCGAACATGGCTTTAAAATATAAATAAAACATAATACTACACTCAATTAACAAGCTTAAAATCTGAAGAAAAGATTGAGGCTACGATAGGAGGCTTTAATGCTTGTTATTTCAAATTAAAAGTTAGAAAACAATGAGAAAACATGAAAATTATGGCGTCTTACAGCTGCTGAAATCGTTTGACCCGAGAGTTGAACTGAGCCAGGGGAACTTGAAGAAAAGGCAATAAAACAACAGTTTATGGCTAATTTATGTAAAGGTAAATGACACTTTTTCAGGATAAAAGACTTTATTTTCAGGGAACAAGAAGTTGAAAAAAAGTATATTTAATACTTAAGAATGTTTTTCAGCATGTTTTCACTACAGTTTTAAGATTTGAAGCTCCACTCTAGATTAATAATATTTTTTTTGCCATAACCACAGGTAACCCAAGCTATGTATGAGTGATATCAATATGATAATAATAATAATAATAATAATAATAATAATGACTTCAATAAAATGTACCTTTTTTAAACATTGTGTTCTATGTCCTTTGATAATGCCTGTGTCAGGTTTTGGTGGAATTTGGGCCATTTTTACCCCCTTTCTTAATAATAAGCCGAGTGAAAATTTTATCGGGTTCTGTGTACTTCAGCGGGTATTTTTCCACGAAAAACAATTCCTATCTGAAAATCACTTGGCACAGCCATGGAGGAGATATTTACCTATCAATCCATACCAATATCTTCGAGCCAGCTGGTGATACTTGGCCGTGAGCACTCAAAGCTTTCACTGAAGCCAGTCCTAAAACCGCCATTTCATGCTTGTGACCAAAGGTCGGTACGGACACAGGAAGCCCAAGCTTTGTATTTAGCCCAATATTAAAACAAAATTATTTGAAATAAAAGTTTTAAGATTTATTTGTTCATATTGATTTTCTTTGAGTCCTTGATAAGTTTGAGGCCGTTCCGTCAAGCCATTTGACGAGTTATAACAGCTTGTGTTTTGTCGTTATACCCTTGCATATTTTTAGAAGGGTCAAAAAATATTGTCTTCTAATTTTCTTTTCCCATTTTGTCTTGGGTTAAAAAAGAATTATGCTAACGAGCGGCAGCCATTTTGGCCAAGGGTATATTAGAGCTGTTCAAGGTTTCATATTTTTGAAATACCTTTCTCCATCCTGCAGTTATAAATGGAATGCATTTGACTGCACTAAATTTGATTCTTATTAGTCCCGTCCTGACATCAAACAAGATCCAAAAACGGTTCGAAGGGTATCTTCGACAGAAATTTGGAGGGCAAATTATGATCTTTGCGCTTGTTCACACCTTGATATTGCAGGACGTTCTTCGAAACAACCGAAAGGCTGCCTGACGTATTTCCCGGATTCTCCAGCAGTAGATGATTGGATTCAACACTCCATTGAACATCACTAGCGTCTCTGCCAACATCCACAGCACTAACTGTTCCTGTGCTATCTTCATGTTGGCATCGCTTAAATTGATCATCATGTTTCCTGAATACGGAACATAACACACCAAGAATGCACCAATCACATAGTACATGGTGTGGACGGATTTCTTGTACCTGGGCATGTCTATGGACTGTTGTACTGATTGCTGTTGGGCTTGGATCTGCACCGAGTGTCGCCGGATGACTTTAAAGATTTTTATCAGGAAATAAAGGTTCAGTGTTATTGTCAACACAAGAATGAAAAATCCTACGACTGGGACGCATGAAAGATGTCTCAGATGCACTCGGAAAGCACTAGTTATCGTACTAAAAACCCAAATACTGCCAAGAAGGATGCCATATCTTCTGGCTGTGACGAGTTCTTGGTATCGCAAGTGAAGATGAACAGCCAGAAACCGATCTGCGGTGATGGCAGTCAAAGTTAGCAAGGAAACACCTCCAAGAGCCCAAATGCTGTAGTGGTGAATAGGATAAAACTTACAGAAATTAAGAGAAACAGAGCGCCACATCTCGAAATACTTAAAGATGCAGTATACAGGTTGTACAAATACACCAAGAGCAAAGTCAGATATGGCGAGTCCCATCACGAGGATATTGGAAGGAACTTGGATGGATGGTGTTCTGACAATAGTATAAATAACCACAAAGTTGTTGCAGGAAGAAATAAGAGCAAGCACAGCGTTGATAACGATGAAAGTCATGATGAAGTCGTTGCTGTAAACAGTACGTGGAATATCGAGGACATAACCATATGGACAAGGTGGGGGAGAGGATCTGCTATAGTTCAGCGAAATGTTTGCCATCTTCATGACATAAAACCTCAAGCAAAAATTGAATGGTGTACCTCGGCTTATATCCTTATTTCAGTGCACCTGGGTCAGCCTTTCGGCTATGCAGCGTTAAAATACGAAGTGATTAGATGACTGGTTCGTGAAACACTAGCTTCGTCTGACCATTTGAATATATATGAACTGTCCGATTCTCATGACTTGCTTTTAATCAACTCAGTCAAAGTATTACTGAATAAACAAAACTAAGGCAATACAACCCCTGCCTGTATGAGGTTTTGGACCAACGCGTCACGGGCCGCTGGTATAAGAAGAATGGATCTAAGGTATTCAAAGAATAACAAAACGCAATGACATGGAATTGATGAAGAATGATTGGTCCATATAACTCTTATGATTATAAATTAAATTCAGTTTTCACGTCGAGTTTATTATTGTTGACGAGAAAGAACGTTTCCCTATTAGCGGTCTCTCGATCTGCCAGGAAGCAAAATATGGCAAAGTTTAATCATTTCAAATGTTATCCCATTTATTACTGGGTGCCTATGAAGGTTATTAATATTTTAGTACGATAGTGTTCCTTTGTGAGTTTTTCTTTCATTACATGTTCTTATTCTCAGTTATCTTGCCGCGAAAAGAAACAATAAGGCACTGTACTCTTTCACCAGCAAACCAATGAACAGTCGGTGAATCATCAAATGAGGAATATCTCTGTAAAAACTTCATTTTTTTAAAACCAGTACATAACTATTTTTATTATACTATTTGGCTAAAGTATCAGACCTCCACGTACTCAGTCCCGGAATTCTCTTCTTCCCGCTCCGGCAAGATGAGAAGCGAAGGAAAGAGAGTCTGAGAGGATTCGGTCAATTTTGTCGATTCTGTCACGTGATATTTATGAGCCAATTACAGTGCAAATCTTTGGGGAAAACTGAAGCTGTTTTGAAAGGTTTCTGAAGATAATGTTTTGCGAAAAAATGTTTGATCTTAAATGCCAAGCGTGCCTGACCAGAGATAACGTGATCTACGTGCCTTCTAACAATGCGGCCATCCTGCAACTCTACTTCATACGACACAGGCCCTGTGGCCCTGTGGATTGGTCCCGGTAGCCACTTTGGTCCAAGTTGCGAAATTCTTTGCAGACACTAGCTCTCTCCCCACAACAGAATTTGACAAGATCTTGTCATGACACAGCTGGGAGTCACCCGCAACTGCCTGGCATGCGTATTCTTAAAGGGCCGGCAGTTGAAAAAAATGTTTGTTCGATATTGGGAACCGTCGACCGCTTCTTCGTTCCTCCAAAAAAAGAAAGAAACAAAACAAGAAAAGAAGGAAAAGTAAACAGAATAACAGAAGAGAAGGAAAAAAGAAGAGTAGGCATTTTATCTAGGTCGCCCATCCACTTAATTACCTTACAAATTGGGCTTGACTCATTATTTAAAGATTCTGAGTTTTTCCCACTGGACCACGGTTCCGCAACAATGACGTCACAATAGCCGCTCGTAAACAATGCGGCCAATAGACTAGACCCATTTGATACAATCATTTCAACGATTCCGTGCGTGGTCGAGTGGTGCAAGG
>JAABNW020103446.1:0-15082 GCA_015164035.2 Radianthus crispa
GACAAAAGAAAACCACCACCGTGACTGGTGGACCTTTTGTTCTACTCACTCTCATGGGAATGGGTTGAAAACCACCAATACGTGTGTGTTGTAGAGCCTTATGGCTTGGTTCACACTATAGCGTGATAATCATAATCATATTCATAAGCAACATACGCAGACTCAGTAGCGTACTGCTCATTAGCAGCATTTGTCTTCTTTCACACCTAGGGTGATAAATGTTTTACTGAGTCTGTGTATGTTGCTTTTGATTATGATTATGATGCTCAGGGGTGGATCCAGGATTTTGAGTGAGTAGTTTCCACCTGAGGATCAGTAGTTTCCAAAGGGAGATCAGAGTGTTTCCAAAAAATACTTTTACCAAAATATACCTCGGTTAGAAAATGTTTGAGTGAGTTCCAGAACTCACATAAACTACCTTGGATCCACCCCTGAATTGCTCGTGTGAGCCAGGCTTAAGGCTATAGCACAGTTCATATAAACCTTTTCATCATTATTCTTACCTTCTTACAGTTTCACACCTTTATACAGTTTTATAAGACCTTGTCATATTTTTATAACTTTGTTAAAGCTTTTCTATAGTTGTAATAAACTTTGCTATTTTTATTAGCTTGCTGACTCTTTACTCCAAACGTAACTGATGTTCTGAGTATCAAAATATGTCACTGGAAAATCATTTTTGAAACGTTACATTTCTTCCCTTATATATTTTTAATTTGCCTCACATTAACTAATTGGTTGATCAATAACCTAATTAGCTCATTTCATTGGTTAATTGTGTACCGGTTTGTTTCGAGTTGTTATTTTGTGTATCAATGTTTTACTCTGCTAGTTTTTCCCTCTTATTTTGTCTTATCTGTGACATTATCCCTTTTCTTTCTCTTTTCCTATTTCTATAGAGTGCTTACACTATGTCCATGAAATAAAATCTAAATAGTTACTACCTAATAGTTGATATTTAGTGTCTATTAGTCACTATCACTCAACCAGAACATTGATTAGAGTGTTTACACTATGTCCATGAAAATAAAATCTAAATAGTTACTACCTAATAGTTTTTATTTAGTGTCTATTAGTCACTATCACTCAACTGGGACATTGATTAACACAAAGACATATATACAGAAGGGACAACTTTATTCTTTGTGTAACGAATTTTCTGGTTGAGTGATAGTCACTGAGTAGTTTCTAAATAACAACTGTTGGGCAATAATAATTTTGATCTTATTTCATGTTCATAGTGTAAGCACTCTAGAGCTAAAACAATTGTCAGATATAAGGTTTGAATGGTCTATGGATCAGTGTTCAAAGTCAGAATTGCACTTCTTTTACTGAATATCAAAAAAAATGAAATACATGTTTCTTGTTTTTATTTTGCAGATGCTCCGGACATCAAGAAAGAGGCCACACCCAACGCAGAGAGTTGTATCGGCCGCCCAGCACAGCTTGTTTGTAAAGCTAATGGTGTGCCCAAACCCTCGATGATCTTGAAGGATTCCAGTGGCAATGAGCTTAAACGAAATTCCAGCAGTGGTGAAATATTTCATTTCATTAACATAAAAAATAGCAGCCAGTTTGGAAATTTTACTTGCATTGCTGAGAATTTCCTTGGAAATGCAACTCATGTTATATCACTTAAAGGTACGTAAGTTAGAATTGTGTACAACAGTGAACAATATCGTGATTGTATTTTTGGTTTCTCATCAAAACCATAAATCTGTTCCCTGCAATTTTTTCTGAAAATACCTCGAATATCTTCCTTGCCATTTTAGCTAAACCATTTCCTTATTAATTAGTTTGCTCTATTTTCTTTCAGAGAAATCATGTCCTAATCAGCCGCCAAATACAGGTTAGTTGCAACTTCCATGGGAAAGAGTGGTTAACATTTCAGCGATTTATATCTAACGACTATCGATATAATTTTGCTAGTTGAGTTTCTCAACATATCTCAGCCATGGGTGTTGGATATATCATGCATTTGTTTGTTTGTTTGTTTGTTTGTTTGTTGTTTACCTTGGCTTGATTGATTATGGCCTTGTGTCCGTGCCTTAGATATTTTTGTAAACTGCAGTTGCTTTCTTTGCAGGTTCTGGTTCAAAAGTACCAGCTGGCATTATTGCTGGAGTAGTAATTGCTGGAATCCTTGCAATCGCTGGTTTGGTAATAGCGCTCATTTTCTGCTATCGCAGGAAAACGTTGGGTAAAGATAATGCATCGTGTTTGCTATTTTATGCAATGTCTAACTTTGTAGGTTATCAGGATTTTTCCAGTTGCTGGAAACTTTTTTCGATACCATACCAAATAGAACTTGCTGTATCATGCATTTAATTTGCCTCTTGAGGCAGAAGTTATGAGTGGGTGTTGAGAGTAACGTTTGTGCCACTTTCACTGACTTTCCTCGAGTAATGGCATTAATAATTGTTTTCTTTCCGGTCTTATAGACTCTAGAAGATCTAGCGTAGCACAAGAGTAAGTATACATGAAGGGTTTGTGTAGCAATGCAGGCAGTTTGTTGTCAAATATAAGAAATTTTGCTTCAACCAATAAGTTTAATATAACAAAATTCCTAGTTTTCAGGCTAAGCGCTCATCATCGGGGATGTGAAAAATATTTAACAAACTTCATAACAACGGTAGAGAACTTGAAAAACAACATGGAAGTACACGTGACGATGAAATATGCGCGAGGAGGAAAATTTGCGCGAGGATAGGAATGTGCGCGTAAGAAGAGTAAAATGGATGGACTATTTTACTGTTCTTGCGCGCACATTCCTATCTTCGCGCAAATTTTCGTCCTCGAAAATGACACGAAGGTACATGATTACTTTGAATTTGAGTTTGTTGTTGTTTCGTCTAAAATGTATTTATCCTACATCAAAGGAGAACAGTTCAAATGAGCTCTCTTCAAGAGGAGCACTATGCAAGCGTTCAACATCAACAAGACGATCAGATACCTAGTACTGAGCCTATTCCCCAGTACGCAAAAGTAAACAAGAAAAAGAAGAAAGGTGCGGCTGCTGAAGAGTTACCTCAGTATGCACAAGTGGACAAGTCCAAGAAGAAAGGACATGTGAGTCACACATCCTCCATTTCTTCTGTACTTCGATGATTTTTTAAGCATCCCTTAATAAGTGGTATGAATGAATCTTGATATAGTTTTGATCAGAGATACCATTTTTATTTAGATTTATTCCATGAGGAAATTTAATTTTTTGGATAGAGTCTTTGGTTACATCAAAAATGTTGACAAGATTTGTCTTGGCCTGATAATACAATATGCAGTTTGTCAATATGCAAGATTCGTCTTGCATATTGCAGATTGTAACATGCAACATGCAACAAGAAGATTGGCATAATAAGCAACATTATCCTTATCATTGCAACATTCAACCTTGTGACATGCAGTTTGCAACATTCAGCAAGAGGATTGTTGCATAACAAGCAACATCCTTGTCATTGCAACATTCAACTTGTTGCATGCAGTTAGCAACTTGCAACATGAAGCTCGTGGCATAACAAACAATATTATCCTTGTCATTGCAACATTCAATTTGTTACATGCAGTTTGCAACATGAAGTTTGTGGCAACAAGATTATCCTTGTCAACTGCAACATTCAACTTGCAACATGCAGCTTACAACACGGAGCTTGTGACATGATGTAACAATTGTTCTCTGATTCTATACATTTCTTCTACTCATTAAGAATCCTGATGAACTTGTCTATGCTGACCTTGCCCTTGACTCCAAAGATGAAAATGAACCAATACCAACATCATCAAGACACCCAACCAATGAAAGTAATACAGTGTATGCTGACATTGCTGGTAATAGGCAGCAAAACCTGGAGCCACAGTATGGCAATCTTCAGGAAAGGGATGTTATGATATAACATTTACAAAAGGAATGAAGAACAGGATTAGGATGGAAGATGGCGGAATGGATTTTTGACTTACAACAATTGTTTCATGTAGCAACAGAGTACAAGCTCTACACTACATAGAACACTGAAGCACACAGCACCACAAAAGCACTGCACTGCTCTACACCATCACCAAACCACCACCACAATACAATACTTAACGCTACACCAAATTACACTACACCATAATAGTAAATTCAAGTTATTTATGGACCAGTTTTTTTTCTTGTCCCTGGAGATTTTCAGAACCTAATACATGTCCTCATTACGTGCCAGTTAACTATGGTTCAATAAGATTGCTTCCAAGTCGAATGAAAATCCAAAATACTTTCAAACAAGAATGTATTTCCCCTCTTATTGCAAATAATGGAATACGGATAGTGTTTTTTAATAATTCTATCGAAATTTGGATTTTATTCCTTATTTCTCTAGGTAGAAGTGAAATATTTCCGCGTTGTTGCTGAATAATTCGCTTCCTGTTGACAACTCCCTAAAGCAGGGACGTTATTCTTCTTGAGGGACGATATTATACTTCCGCCTTCGGTAAACCAAATATAGTTCCTTAGGGACATCATTGCGTGGCACCATATTAAGTGTCATATTGTCGATTGCTCGGATAATGTACGCAACATGTGAGCTCCTTCAGCTGCTCGCTCTAACGACCACAATGTTTATTTGCAGAGACTTATCACAATACAGCAACCAACACCCTGTTTTTATTCTAATAAGGCAAGCCTCAAAGGACGCGGGTTAAGATTTGAAATTATTTGGATAACAAACATGTCTTTGCCAATGCTGTATTTCGAAATGGACTTGTTTATCACAAGTATCACAGTTCAAATTCCAAAACAACATATTGCTAAAAATAGATATTTGTCATCGTAACCGAGAGTAAGTTACTGTTCCGCAGATTTCTGGTTTAGTTTCGATCCAGTTTAATCGAAAGTACACTATGAAAATACTTTCATAAGGGATATTTAGCGTTCTTGGTGTATTTTAAAGGTTTTGAATTTTGTCCTGATATGATTTTGTTATTTGGCGGTCTGTCTTTTATGCAAATATCTTATGAGTCTGCTGGTTCGGAATGTAAACATAATTGCCGCTTGACAATTTTCAATAATTCCAAGCTTTTACTTTCTACAAAGATGTTTAAAATACACACGGATGTAGCGAGAAATCGTATGTGAAGTCTAAAAGAAAGAAATTCGTGGACCTCAAAGTGTAATTTCAGCAGCAAAGACACGATAGTTGCAACCGAAACAGTTAAAATAACCCCCACAGCATGACGACATTTCCTAGAACTCTTTAATATTAAACACTCGTGTTTCTTCGTGCCTGTACGTGTAATTTTCTTGGAAAATAACATATCCTAAAACCATCATTTCGCTTTTTAGATATCATACTTTTTAGATATTGCATTTTTTTACTGAAAAACAGGCTAAAAAATAATACTTTGGAATTTGCTTCCGCTTTTTATACACTTCCATATTTGTACTTGTTGACGCAGTCACTTGACAGGAACAGATAATCGAGGTTAGGGTTCACCACTCCACGCTTTAGAAAAGAATAGGCCTTTGTTATATTAAAGCTTTCTAGAAATATATCACGCTAGGTTAGATTTTTTTGATTTGTTATTGAATCGCTTGATTGGCTTTCCCATGCCTTCGAATCCATTTGCAGTTATTTACAGTAATTGTACCAACCAACAATTGCGGATAAAATGTAGTTCTATATTGACTTCCTCATGCTAGATATAGAACAATTAGAGTCCAAATTCCTATCTTCCTTTTACCCAGACAACGAGCAGAGGTTAACGAGCCTTAAATCGCAATCTCTGATTCACACCCCAAAATATGGAGAAATATATTTCCAGATATAAATTACGAAAAATGTTAAATTCTGACTGAAATTTCTTTAACTTGTGATAATTTTCTAATTCATATAGATCCATAAGTGTGGTGTTTTTTATCAAAATTGCGGCAATAAATTTGATAAACAGTGTTTTGACGCTTTTAAATTGTAAGAATTTATCAATATAGTTTAAATAAATAGACCTTCTGTACATTACTAAAGACAGTTTTACACATGTAGGTAAATAAAAATGGTCTGTAACTCGAAATCAAGAAACAGCCATAATAGGTACTTGAGATTCTGTACATATCTTCTTATATTGACTATAAAGATATAATATGAAAGACGTGTGTAACTAGCTGACTCATTTGTAACGCATTTGATAATTCGTATACAACTATAGCTAAAAATATTTTCATACTTTGGAAGACATAAAAACTCAGATGTCATATTCGTAGTTTTTGATTCTTAGATGTAAATTTGCTGTTAATAAGCGAATACCCAAACCTTTTATAGATTGATAATGGATTTTTAAACAAAACAATAAATATGCTTCAATGTTTCAAGTTTTTTTCCTTGTCAACTTCTACTTGCAATTGTGCGCTACCTCACCGTGGTGTGGTGGGCAGCTCAATCTGTTTGCGCTTGCAACTTGCTCAAGTGCGCACGGTTTTGATATGTGCGCAAGTCCTGTACTATGTCACGCGATTCATCCGCATCGCATCTCCATCTAGAAAAGTAACTTCATCAAAATAAGCTGAAAGCGCTCGAAAATTACTGAACAAACGCGTAACAAAACTGATATAGCCGCACATTCCAAATTGGTTACAAACGCTGCCTTTGGATTTGAAGTTGAAACGGGAACGAATGCGGAAATGGAGGCTTGAAACAATTTCACCATGTAATTATTATAGAAATAGTTCAAAGTCCACTTTCAATGTTTGTAGTTCCCGCCAAATATGACTTTCATCCAATTTCAGTATTTCAGTTGGAACTTGAAGGCAGTTTCAGACGATTGGTCATACGCGTGCTGAAACGCACTTCAACCTCGTGGTTATCACGAGTTAGACTTAGCAATGCGTCAAGGCATAATCTGCTTTACATGGCTTGAACAAGGTTTGTTCGTTTGATAAGCCGAAACATGAAAGTGAATTGTTTACCTTATATTGTATTTCCACCTGGCTCTTTTGCTGGGATTGGTATTAGTAATCTTTAATCGCTGTTTCAGTATCAAAGTATCAGGAATATGTAAGAACGCATTTATAATTTAAGAATTAAATTTTATATTGAAATTAATTCAAAATATATAGCATGGCCAAGAAAATCCTAACTGATTTAGTGCTGAATAAACGTTTAGTACCTTCGTGCAATTAGGATACTCGATGGTTAGGAGATATATATTCACTGCTCAGTAGTTCAAATAGTTTCCTACGAATAAAAGTTGTATTAATAATTCAGGGTTTGTGCCACTTCTTGAAATCCTTGAAAAGCCCTGGATCTCAAAACCCATTTTTAAGTGCACTTGAAAAGCCCTTGAAAACATCAAAATTGGAAGATACTCCTGGAATTCTCCTGGAAATTACCATAGCTTAGGTTTTCAAAGCATAGTCAACTTCAAAAGGCATTAATAATTTTTTTTTTTTCACATAAGATGATATAGATTAATGCATTCCACCATTGGCCTTTTTTGTTGAAGACGTAGCACGAACCTTGATTATTAAAAAGAAGGAAAAATTACATTGATGTAATGGAATCAACATTAACATGCTCAAAGCATTGGAGAAATATCTTATTAACTAAACAATGCACAATCCCCTTATATCGTGCGTAAGACAGCATGTGCGCAAGACAGCATGTGCGCAGGGAATAATTTGCGCGCTGGGACATCCACGCACCAACATTTACACCATTTATTCATTATTAAATTCTTGCAAATAATCTTTGAGGAAAATCAAGTGACAGTCTTATTTATAAGATAAATGTTTATACAAATCGTCTCTTGATAGACATGCGCAGCGGATTTGCGCATAGACAAAATGCTCTAGCACGTTATCAACTGTTAATTTTAAATTCTATTTACAAAACAGATTTCTTGTATGAAAATTATTGAATTAACTTATCCTAATACAGTCAAGGTATAATTGCGCTCGTTTGATTTTGTGCCGATCTTAGGCGCATTATTACAATATAATTTTGCGCAATATAGGCGTTCAATAAATGTGCTCTATTCTCTTTCAATTATTCTTTTGTTTTGATTTGACCCTTCTTCGTCAAACTTTTATCCGACTTGTAATTATGCTGTTTTGCCATTTTTTTCTGGATAAGAAATGAAGATGTATCAAAAATTCATAATGTCTTTTATATCAGTGATTTCTTTCTATTTCCCTAGAAATATCTTTTGTCTTATTTTACCATTGACATATACTTAATGTGTAATAAACTTAAAACAAACAATCCAACGAATAAAAACTCCTGTAGTCGCAGGATGCAAAGTTAGCCTTAAAAAATGACGTACTCTTTTTCCTCAATTCTTCTCTTCATGAACAGTGAATTATTGAAAAAGGCACGGAAATTGGCGTTAAAACTCCTAAAGCCGCTCTGAAGAGTTTGCAGATCCGTTTAGCAACGATAATCGGAGGATGAGAGGCACGTAAAGTATTGAACGGTGAGTTGGTCTAATGATACTTTATAAAAGGAAGCCTTTTCTATGTAGTGACATCCTCCATACATACCTACTTTATACTACCCATTGCTTGAGTATTTGGTCTTATTATTTCATTTTCAATGGAACAAATTATTTCCGCATGTGTCGGTTGGTAGCGCTCCAAGTGGAAAATGTCTTTATACATTGGTTTTACTCAAATTAGTCTTCAAGTTAAACAGCAAGCCATCATAGCATCAAAAAGTAGATATGTTTTTTGCTCCTAGTTGCAGATAGATATAATAATGTGAGGCTAGAAAGAACGCCTGACCAAGTGAAGCTTTCTGTATTATATTAATGGCGGCAACTTAAAACAAAATACCACATTTTGTTTGCGGAGCAAAGGTTTATCATTTCTTCGGGTCTGATTTGCCTTCCATAACTTACCGAACAAAGTGTTTTTGTGCATGAGCCTCAATAGAACACTCAGATCAAACCTTGCATGTTGAAATTACTTAAGTAATAATAAGGCCAGGTTTTTTCATAAAGATGCAATGGCATTGGCGTCTAATATATCCTGCATGCCTATATTTGACCGTGATTCCCGTTACCACCGACTTGCAAGAAAGCTATTGTAGAAGTGCTCAAGTCGTGGTATTGCTTTCCAAAAGACTCAAATTATACTTTCTTAAAGAACACAAGAATGTAAAAATTAGAGCACTCGTGAATACAAAATGGTATTTAAACAAGATCTATGTGTTTACCTTGGCTGTTTTCCTTTGTCAAAAAAGAGAACGCTAAACACAGCTCGATCAGCAAGGTATGGTGGCAAGGGGCCCAACGATTGGACGCCCATGACCCATTTACTGCTTTTTGTGATATGCACGTCAAATATAGATAACATTAATATTGTATTGTTCTAACCACCAATCACAACTTGTTTGATCATCTCTTTATGGCGTATTTTCATTCCACATTAAGAAACTTCGATAGATAATTCAAAGCAGTGTTTAAAAGTACTAGCCGTTTTTGGTGGGAGATATATAGGCAATTGCTCTTTTTTTCCATTAGGACCCTGTTACTGCTGCTAACTATTCAAGACATATCAAGTAGAAGACGAAATGAAATCCCGAGGATCAAACATGGTGTAGCTCCATCAGCCAGCAAGAGCATGTGCATGGATGCAAATGGATCCAAGATTTCTTCTACTCAAACTATGTAATAGTTATTTAGCTCGTTGACTAGACGTTGGTAGGACCAAGAAATAACAATATTGCTATCACTTGATCACAAAATGAAACTGGTTACAACGGCATTTCCTTGTTAATTTCTATCACATCATTTGCCTTTTTTGTCTTTAATCTATTACCTTAAAACCTTTTGCGCGATTTGAAATCCTTGGAAATATAACTACGTAATAGTGTGATATAAGAAATCGTAAGGTATCCCAGGATGCCATGGCAAATAGTAATGTTATGGGTACTTGCGGTTTCTCCTGTTTTATACTACGTTTTTAAGTTATGATCCTCTATAATAAAAAGTAAAATCATATATTTCTTGTAGTGTTACCTCAAACAGTATGAAAAAAGCTAAATGAATGAAAATTAACTTGACCAGATTGGATCTGCATTTTCTGGCTGATAAAGGATGAACTGGATTTACAGAAACAAATGCAGACATTAGAATCTTTTAGACTTACCATAGCTCTATTCCATTAGCCCTATCCCAACTGCAATGATCACCTGCATCCGAATTATAATATGTCACCGTATTTTTGCCTAAAGAATACTAATCTAAAGAATACAGAGGAAGCTTACCTGAGGTCTGCAATTTTTCACTTCGCTGCAACACTTTGTAATGTATCAAAACAATAAAGCACAATAACTGCTGCAACTATAACATCGTTATCACGCCCATCAAAGTTGAAGGAACTCATTCATTAGCTGATGTTTAATACAATAGTTGTTTTGACCCACTTTTCAACAAGTGAACTTTTCAAAAATTGTGAATATTGATTTAAAGTCGAAACGAATGCAAACGAAAATTTTAATTTCGATTTTTGTTTTAGTTTCGACCATCGCAATACTAACCACCACCTGGAACTAAACTTAGGAACCAACCATACATCTATCTATAGAGGGTGTGTTTATGAAAGGGGAGGGGAGGGGGCGCGTAGCTCCTTGTCTTATATCAAGAGTACATTTGAATAAATTAATTTTATCGCGTACATATTTACCCCAAGCCAAGGTCAGCAAATAGTTGATGGTGCAGGCACAAGATGTGTTTTGTTTTACTTACATCGTCTCAATACTAGATAAAACGTATAATAATATAACAGTTTATTACTTGCAAAGGGCAAAATAACATATGCATGTGGTATATCTAAGGCGCTAAAACATATACCACTCGCGCGACTTGTCATTAGCGCACGATGTCACGACAAAAAGTCTCTCTGAGAGTTCAGACGGCCTGCCTCTTTTATGATCATAGCGCAGTAAAGAACAATGTCTGCATTGTTGATCTTTTACACGCCGGTCATTGCAACATAGTCCTAGTTCATATACTTTCTTGGACTATTACATGAGTGTCTCCATGCCCCGTAGACTATGCGATCCTTTAATTTTTGGTGGCGTCCATTTGCCTTTGGTGGATGTATCTTAACCTATTAGAAATATAAACCTTCACAACTTAAAGGCGCATATCAATCAAGTGACGAAATATTTTCACCTCCAATATTCACTATTTAATATAAAAAGAAAATCATTTCTGAAAACAAAAACAAATTAGGGGTTATAGGCACTTTGAAACAATTTGCTAAAATGTCTTTACGATGAAATTTTTATGGGTTTTTTAGTCAACTATTCAGTACCACGTTTAAAAATTTTGCCCAGAAATGCTCTTTGATAACGACTGATGTTTGTGTGATTGTTTATAAAGCAACAATTTATTGATCTTTAGTTCCAGGACTGTGGTTTTCCTCCACAACCTTAGGATTTGAACGACTGTTGATCTGGAGTGACGCATATTCACTCTGCTGAGGTTTGTCAGTCTTTGCAATCAATGGCTCGTAGAGCTGCGGTGGCCTCGCCTCGGCAGGACGCCGGGTAGCAGAACTAAGGGATTGGTAATGAGAGGCATTGTCTTCTACAGTTCCACTGGATGTTTCAACTTGAATACCAGGGTCACTTGTGCTGGTTTCTGTGGGATGGTCCCTTTCGCTGCCTCCTATGTCTTCCATCTCTACATCTGTCTATATGTATACGAGGAATACACACTGATCAAAAAAGGCCACAAATAACTTTCATTCAGAAGTGCGCAATATTTTTATACGCGGCAAGTTTTAAAACAAATGCTTCAATAAATACCTTATTTTCATAGGAAGTATTTTTGGGGTGCTTACCAAATCTGCAATTAAGCAAATTGATGTACTCTTAATTCAAAAATGTTAGTTCACTGCAATTTCATTAACCACAATCGAAACAACTAATATACCACAACAACATCCATAACGTGTACTACAAAATATAAGGATACGATGATGCAGTATTCTCACCTATGTTTTCCTTCTCTTTCTTCCCCTAAAATTGTAACAATCCATTCAATATTTTGTTAGAAAACGGTTCCATTACTAATCTTCCCGATTAGTAATGAAAATAAAAAAAAAATAAATGAGTAGGTAGATAGATAGTTAGATAGATAGATAGATAGATAGATAGATAGATAGATAGATAGATAGGTAGGTAGGTAGGTCGGTCGGTCGGTCGGTCGGTCGGTCGGTCGGTCGGTCGGTCGGTCGGTCGGTCGGTTGGTCGGTCGGTCGGTCGGTAGGTCGGTAGGTAGGTAGGTAGGTAGGTAGGTAGGTAGGTAGGTAGGTAGGTAGGTAGGTAGGTAGGTAGGTAGGTAGGTAGGTGGGTAGGTAGGTAGGTAGGTAGGTAGGTAGGTAGGTAGATAAGAATAATACAAAAGACACATTCTACCGCAAGGAAGAACCAGGATTACTCAAATTGATCAACTTACTTTGTGCTTTGACTATTGTAAATACGAATAAAGCGTTCGTCAATAAAGATATGGCCAAAATGGTCGACAACGACGCGACTACAAACGTTGAATCTAAAACAAACAAAACAAAACAAACAAACAACAAAAAAAAACACAGACAAATGCGAAAACAATATATATGTACAACATAATGTTCTGCGGTTTTGCGGAGTACTGTGGTGTGGTATGGAGTAGTGTGGTATGTGCGGTGTTGGCATTATTCAAAGTTTACTTACGATTTTCAGGATTTCCTGTTACAATAACCCTTTTAACTGGATCTCCATAACCAGCTTTATTTCTTGCATAAACTTTAACGGTATATTTAGTGTTTTCTTTCAAATCTTTTATTTCAGCAAATGTAAATTTAGTGATCATCTCTCTCCGTGGATTTGAATTGATCTCCACTTTGTAATCAATAACAGGGGTTCCACCTTTAACACCAGGAACACACCAAAAGATCGTGACTTGTGTGCCTTTGGAATCACTGATCATGTGTGACTGCTCTGGTTGATATGGTGTGACTAGTTATATATGAAAAATAAAATGTCAATAATTAGTTATTCATTATCCGCATTCCAATAAGAAATATATTTACTTCAATGATTACACACCCCACTCTCACGGCCATTAGATATCTCTGCCCAGTCCCCTCGCCATCAAGTTTTCTCCGGATGTCCTTTGTTTCCACCAAGTTTAACAAAGTATACATCTACCTCCCCTTTGGCAAAAAGGAATCTCCTCTCCCGTTTAATACATTTTGATTGGCCCATTTTTCATCTTATAGTTTAACTGCTTCAAATAAAGAGATAAGTATAGTATGTTCGTAACTTAGCAAGTGCTTTAGTTTTACTTACATATCTGCTTGATTACAATGAAATGTTCATCGATACCAATGCCATTGGCAGCAAGACATTTGTATTTTCCGTAGTCTTCCGGAGAAGTCGTTGTAATATTCAACTCACTTAAGAATGTACTACCATCACTTGTTGTTCTTTCGTAAGGTGACGTCATTTTTGACCCTGATGGTTTATACCACGATATTCGAGGTGAAGGATTACCAATGAATGAACATTGCAGTCGTATGTGCTTGCCTTTCCAAGAGTCTAACATTTTGGTGGATTTAGAAGCATCGATTTCTGCTTTATCTATGAGAAAAACCGATAAACGGAACTAATTGATCAAATATGCACTATATTAACTATATTCGAGCAAGTCAGGAAGGACCAGTTTGCCAAAAAAGCCAGCCAACCAAACGACCAAGCAACCAACAAACCATCCAATTACCAATAACCCAAACACAACCACCCAATAAATCCCTTCAACCACTCACCAATCCACCAACCAGAAAGCCTAAGCAAGCCAGTCAAATCAAGTACTAAGTATATATTCAACTTACACTGTACAGTAACGTGTATACTGGCCACTGCCTTTCGTCCAATCCCATTACAGGCTGTACACGTATATGTCCCTGTATCAGCTCTCATTGCTGACAGAATTCTGTAATCATTCCCTGTAGTGACAGATGGGCTTATGATTCCTGGTGACTTGGTCCATGTGATGTTTGGTGCTGGGTAACCATCGGCTGTGCATGTCAGATGAAGGGGGCTTGTCTCATTGATGATCAGATCTTGGGATTTGGATGAAATTAATGGTTGATCTAGAGATTTCAAACAAAAAACGTTTTAAAGAAGAGAAGTTTTATGATTTTACGCTTTTCATTACTGAATCGCACTGATAGCATTGTTTTTATTCAAGCAGTTTGAATAAATATCGTGCTAAACTCAGCAAATAGAAGTCCCAAATTTACTTTTAAAATGCATCTAGATTACATTTCACGGTAACATAAGCTGATGCCAATCTTATGTGAGCGATCATCCCATAAACATTTGTAGCCTTGCAGATGTATTTGCCAGCATCAGTCTTGACAGCATAACGCAATTTTAGAGTATTTCCAGATGTCGCGTGTCCTGGTCTTATGGATCCATTTTCCTTTGACCAAGAAATTGTAGGAAGTGGGTTGCCACTTGCACGACAGGTCAAAACGATTGGATCACCTTTGGTGACGGCTATGTCCTTTGGTTTGGTAGTGATCGTTGGAGCATCTAAAAAACATAGGAATTGCATATCAAAACGAAAAACATTTCTTACGAGGAATGAATGAAAGTGAAGACCTAATCTTAAATAACGAGTTATGTAATAATGCGTGAATGACGGAACCGCGGCCTAAAGAACTGTTTACTGTTCTAAACTTTAAGTGAGATATTTTGTCTACTTATTTTGTAACGATAAATAAAGGACCAAAGCCAATAGAATTCTTTCAACTTCAAGCGCTGTACCATAACTTACATTCAACAACCACATTGGTCCTGGCAGAAATTGGGCTCTCGTTTGGATTGTTGGTTGCTTGGCACTCGTATGTTCCATTCTCATCCCTCCTAATAGCCCCAATGCTCAATGTGACTCGTCCTTCTCCTTGGGTCATGACTTTCTGATCTCGAATCCTCAGCCAAGTGATGTTTGGTGTTGGCTGTCCTGTTGCTGCACATGGTACTGCCAGATTGGATGTCTCAGATATTACAACTGAAGATGGTGGATTGATGCTGAATTTTGGCCGCACTGGCGAGGAAAACAA
>JAABNW020103557.1:0-11504 GCA_015164035.2 Radianthus crispa
TATGCATGGTCATGTATATCTATGCATGGCTATGTATACCTCTGCATGGCTGTGTGTCCCTATACATGGCTATGTATGCCTATGCATGGCTATGTATTCCTATGCATGGCTTTGCATACCAATGCATGGTTATGTATAGTGAACCTTTATATGACATTACTTCCAAGTGATGTAAACGGAACCTCTATATGACTGTTACATGACGTACCTACCAAAAAAAAACAAACTAGTTTCTCGGTGCTGACCAGGAGAAACGCAGGCTCTGGGAACGAGATTGGCCCAACTTTTTCTGAGTTCGCATGCACTTCAGTGCCAGCATTTTTGTTAATTTCCCAAATTCATTTCCCACTGTCTCAAACCCTTTCACTTTTCTTTATTTTTGTATTCCTTCCTCTCTCTCTCTCACACACACTTTCTCTCTTTTTACCTTCTTCTTTCTTCCTGCTCTGGGCTCCCTGTGCTTGACATTTTAAGGACTGCCATATAAATCTTGATGTTTTAAAGAGATCCTGTTGATTCCGTGAATTAGAGTAATCTGCCGGAAGATGGGGGGCAAATTTTGGATTAGATTCACAGTCTTTATAAACAGGAAAATGGTAACGAGGAGATACATGATTGGGAGGGCATAGTTTTTACAAATTGTTTAGAAAAATCATCAATTAGTGCAACCTGGAAAGTTTTGAAAGGAAAAGAAAATGAGATGTGGAATTTATATTCACTTAAGAATAGATACTCTTTCTATAAATATTACTCACAACCTCTTGTTTCCAGAATAACTCTTCTGCTGCCCCTACACTCAGAAACCCTATTTACTGTGAACCTATAACCAAACAGCACCCTAAACAGCTGCCAGTGCTTGGTAAGTATGTTATATACCTGTATATATACTGTCTGCGGGAGAATGCAAAAGCACACCAGAGAGACAAGATAGGCTGGCAATTGACCTTTTTCGAATTCAACAACACCGCTGAAACGCTTAACTGCAGATGCATTCGTACAGGGTTAGCCTTGATTGTGCGTAAAATATTCATAAATACCAACAAGAAAGCAAAAATTGTCGACCTTGAACAATACAAAGTACTGAATTTCCACGAGCTGTTCTGGTAGTTATATGAATAATAACATGGAATTGAGGCTAACCCTGTAGAAACGCATCTGCTTTGCGTGGCAGTGGTCATTCACTGGGAATTCGAAACTGGAGTATTGTACTATTGTGGCGATAGATTGAAGAGGTTAGTCTTTTTTAGGTAATCCTGTCTATGGCAAAGCCATTGTTAACAACAACAGCAAGAAAGGCCATCAAAACACCAAAAAGCCAATGTACAAACCAAGTGCCAAAAGTCAAAGCAATCACTATGACAACAAAGATGATGACAGAGCATTTGACAACCCTGGTTATCAGGATTTGGTCATCAAGGCAGTAAAAGATACACATGCTACTGATGACAATACCTATGCTGAACCTGAGAAACCTATATATGAAGCACTCTCAGAAGCAAATGGTGCAAGGGATGCGATCTACCAGCCATTGGTACACAACACACAGGTACTTACTGGGCCAGATCACTATTCATCTCTTTTTCATCTTTGCCATCGCCTGACCTTTTTCTTTTTATTCAGGGCACAGATATTCCTGAGTACTTGACTTTACTCAATGAAAATACAAGACCAGAGGAACAAGATGTACCACAGTATCTGACTCTTGTGGGTGATGATGGAAACAATCCAACCCAACAGGGAACAGGAGAATATGACTATGCATTTGTAGATGGACCAGAAAAACCACCCACCCTAAAGGCACCAAATACGAGAGGTGCTGTTATCTCTAAACAAAAACCCCAAGCATATAATGGCCCCAGTGTTAATGGTCCTCCATTATATGATGTTCTTGAGGACCCAAGTGATCAAGGGCCTCCAATTTATGATGTTCTTGAGGATCCCAATGATAAAGGGCCCCCAGTTTCTGATGTACTTGGGGACCCCAATGATAATGGTCCCCTGGTTTATGATATCCTTAAAGGACCTGATTCAGGAGATGATTACCTTGTGCCTTTGGAACCATCAAAAAAGTGAAATGCAGTATATACAACTAGAAAAGTACAAGATGTTTCTTTTTCAGTCTTGACATTTCATGCCATTTAGATTGAAATTTACATGACAATATAAAACTTATCTATCAGAAATTAGACAATGAGCTTATAAATCTCCAATTAATGCAGTTAAACTGATAGTGAGAAATGAAATCTCATTGTAATACAGTGGTGAATAGAGGGGGGAGGAGGGCATTTCTGCAAATATAATGTACAACTATGACAAAACATATTCTCTTATATTTTTCAAAACCTCCAAGGTACTGGCTGATGGGGCATCATTTGCCCCAGTGAACCCCCCTGGGTCCACCACTGTATTATGTCAAGAGATGAAATAGCTCTTGTCCCCTTGATTTTATAATTATAAATTTCACAGCGAGCTGAAAGCTCAAACATATAATATTATTATAAAAGAATTTGAAAGTAATGTAGGCAGTTTGTCTGGAAGGTTCTCTCTCTTCTTCTGGATTTTTTGTCAGAGTTCTCCAGTTTTCCTCCCTCCATAAAAATCAACTTCTGAATCCCAATTCGATCATGGAATGAGGGCCAGACAGGTTTGTTAACCTCGGTGCAACCCTGGTAAAACAAAGGACGTTTATATATTCCATGCAAACAGACAGGGTGGGAAAACCATTTTTTGCCACTCGATATAAGCACATCTCTGCATATATAAGCTTGATATTTTGTAAATATGCTCTTTAGGACTGTGAAGAACAAAATATCAAATGCTACCAAAATTTAATGAATGCTTCATTTGAGAAATAAAGCTTTGTACTTTGGGGGAGGTGAAATTTTGATCAGCAACAAATCTGACATCAGGAATATTTCCAAGTAGCTTATACAAGTTAGGAGTTATAGAGAAACACATGAAAGGCTTAAAAAATTGGATTTTTGCTGCAAGTTAAATTTTTAAATTGGAAAAAGAGTGGTCCCTTTATTTTTCCACCTGTCATGCAAACAGGACTTGAGATGAGATGTCTAATTGAGCCAATACTCTACAAGCACCCATTTGATCAGATTATTTTCTTTAATTATAACAAAGTAGATATTTTTAGAAATCAAATGTATATTTTTGTGATTCAAGAGAATATATATATCATATATATATATTATATTATTCATAACATTGACACAAGCATTGCATATGCTGAATCGTATATGAGAATAAAATATATTTTTGTATGCTATATCTGGTCAACACTGATTGTTGATGACTGCATATTAGATTTGAAGTGGGGGAACCAAGGGCAGATCCAGGAATTGAAGAAAGAGGAGAGACAGAAGAATATTGCCTACCCAAAGCCTTCTAGAAGGGGGAGGGGGGTGGTGGAGAAATTTTGCTGAGCCAAAACCTATTCACGTAAGCAAAAGGGGGGCCGCAGCCTCTGTAGATCCACCCATTGAAACATGAAACAAACTAGCAGAGGTTAAAAGACACTTAAGATTTGGAATTGTTAAGCTATTCAATAAAGACCACCTTGGCCAGGTAGTTCTCCGATGAAGGGTGGTTACCACGCCCTTTGCCCTTGAATGACACTTTTTTCCATGTAACAGATCTCAGGCTTGTTCGTTATTTATATACGAGTTATAATTTCATGTTTTGATAACAAGTCTGTTTCACTCGTCAGTCTTATAGGATGTGCTTGACTCTAAATAATAATTAATTGTTAATTGATGTAATCCGTACATTTGATGTCAATATGGTTATTCACTAATATCACATTCATAAATGAAATGCATGCTCATTCAGCATTACTTACACTAGTCGTTAAGGGCTAGTAGTTTCTCTACGTGTTGATAGGTGCATTAACAAAGTCGGCAAGGCAAGATGGCACACCTTTCATCGTCCCACATGACTTACCATGGCACTAACGTTTTGATACAAAGGTTGATCTTTTTGTATACCGGTGTCTTCGTTGGCTAACGTCTGCCATTCGTTTTTGATCTCAACAAGGTTAGTATATAATGGCCATTCATTTGTCAAATCTTCAGGTTGGCTTCCTTCTTGTTCGACGCCGGATCTTTGCTGCTCAATGCTTGCCTGTTTCTTGCTTCTGTTTGGTTGTCGTCTTCTTCTTTCTTGGATCTCTTTACTTGCACTACGAGGATTACTCGGTGATGACGCACCACCTTCAGACTTGTCCAGTTTGTTGGTTCTAGTTGGATTAATTTCCCTTGATTTCTTTCCTTCTCTTTTTGAGTCTTCTTGGTGATCTTTCATCACTTCTCTACTTTCTGTTGAAAGGTTCCCTACACTCGAATTTTCCGGTTGCTCCTTCATCATGTTACTGGCAGGCACACTGGACTTTGTACCAGCTTTGCGTGTCTTTGGGGTACCAAGATAGGGTCTGTTTGGGGCTCCATCTCTTGGTTTCAATTGTTCATTGTCCTGTTGAGCGCTGTTTGAGTTATCAATTGTTGCCTTCTGCTTTGGAGACGCTTGATTCTTAGCTTCTGCTCGCTTAATCTGTAGACTCGATATTCCTTTCAACAGGCTTAATGGCAAAGGCTTTGGGAAGTCTTCAGGTAGTGAATACAGTTCTTCGTCGTCTTCTTCCTGTAGTGTCTTGTCGTTCGTCCTCCCAGCATCACTTGTATTCCAACTGGAAGGCCTTTTTTCTGGTGCTTTCTCGGCCACAGTCTTGTTTCCTCTGTTTGTCTCTTCTGTGTGTTGTCCTCCCGAGTGCCAAGAACTCCTTAGCTTTTCTCGTAGATTATTGGCTTGTATATCTGGTACATAAGCATAAACATATTGACCATCATCATCATGCTTCACTTCATTTGGTTCAGTCAGTGCTGTCCCAGTGTTCCCAGCATAGTGAGAATCAGGGACTGCGACTTCCAGAGAAAGTTCTGGAATGTCATAAAGTAAGTCGTGTTCATCTTCCGTGATCACAGGTATCTCACATTCCCTCTTAATTCCCATTTTTTCTTTCCCGCTGTCGTCATGTTCCTCAGGTTTCTCATCTTGAGCCGGAATGATTTCATAGTCAAACTGTTCTTTGCCAGAAAAAGTGTCCATAGTTTCATAATTTTCTTGTTCTTCATCACCTAGACCAGTGTAGTTCTTTCCCACTAACCCTAACCCATGTCTGTGTTCTTCCATCGTCTCATAGTTCGGCTGGTCCTCTTCGTAATCTGTCTCCAGATTTTCATAGTTCGGTTGCTCATCTGCTACTTCATCATAATGCGATTGCCTGCGATCGTCCTGCTCGAAAACTTGGTTTTCAATTCCACTAATGCCTTCATCATCATCATCATCTCGTCTTCTTCCACTGGGAGGCAAGGTTTTGCCCTCCATGATTTCATATGTTGACTCTTCCTCGGTATCCATTAACACGGTCTGGTTCGACAGGGATTCTTTTTTGGAGTGCGTAACAGGAGACGAGCAGGATGTCCTACATCGTTTGCCTGCAGGAGTAGAAGGTTGTGAGGGTTTAATCAGTTGATTGGACTCAATAGTTTCATCGTACAAGATGCCTTCATTGGTTGATGAGTTGTAACTGAATCTGCTATGGGAGGCTGGTGTCGTTGGACTGTCCTAAAAGGCAAAGTGTGTTCATGGATTGGTTCACTTACTGTAATAGATTGATGCCAACCAAATTTATTAAATGATAACGTGCAAAAATATTTCTTTTTTCTCGCGAGGGATAAATCATTTTGATCATAGCATACACTGATAAGTAGCCCGAGTCTAACGGACCTGTGGCTCTCATTCCATCATCAAGTTGGAATTTAGAAGTTCAGAGAGAAGGAACCTGAAGAACCCGAAGAAAACTTTCCATGTGCAAGGAAAAACAAACTAGAAGCCTTGCTAACATCCAGTGTACGTGTAGGAAGACACCAGGGATCACCGCTACTTACCACCCTTTATCTTTGGTTAACGGATCCGATATATCCTTATCCTTTTAAAGTATCGAGGAAGTTAGCTGGTTTTGTAAATGAAATGATACGATGGATGGAGAGAAGGAACTCACCTGGCCGTCCGATGACCGTAGTGGCCGGTACAACTGGTTCCTGTCAGGCTTTTCTCTTCTTGGTACATTTTGATAAAATGCTTCTCCACCGTTTTGTCCTTCGTGACCTTCATTCGCAGACTTGATGTCTTCTGCATGATCAATAGTGAAGCGGTGAGGGATAAGCTTAAGTCATTAGAGCTATTGAAGTCTAGCTCTTGCTAGCTGTCTTTACTGTATACACTATCCCTGTTTGGCTTCATCAGAAAAACTTCTAAGATATATGAAGAGGAAAAACAGTAAACGAACTTACCAATCAGAGCGATTTCTGTAATATAGTCAGTCTCCTGCAGAAACAAATAGTGTTATGACAAATGAACGTTATCATTACAACTGCTCACACAGGCCACGTACCTTCAAAGTTGTTAATCCAGGTTTGAAGAAAACTGCAACTGAAACAAACAGGTGCGGGGCTCATTTAGTACTGCAGTTGACAAAGATCAGTCTGCAGACGGAACTAGGAGTAATTTTGATCCGCTTACCTGCTTTCTCGTGGCGTAAATTGCGCCTGTAAGTAGAAAGAAAATACGGCAGTTTCTGTGAGTACCGGAGAACAAAAGACGTCATATCTTTCAAACAAAAGACAAAAACAATGGATTCTAAGACCAGCTATTGTATAGAACGACAATAGGGTTCGGTACCTCCAGAAAGACCCGAAAATACTGGTTGAATTAATGCGCCCTAAAAGCAAGTAGTATGAACCTCGTCAGCTTGGGCCTAATATTTTCTCATAGCAGATAAACAAAGCCGAGAAGAGTTTTCACCTTCTTCTGATACATGCCCAGGATATCAAGATGATGAATAGGACGAAAAGAACCACTGTTCCTACTGCTGCTATTGCCAGATAAAACTGCTGACAGAACACCCATGCGCCCCGCTCACATTCATCCTGCACAGCCTTTGTTCCTCCATGAGGTATTACAGCCACACTTGATGTTGCCATGACAACGGTTGCTAGGGAAGGAGAGATGGTTGCAGGTTCCAGTGGTATTAAATCCTGTTGATGACAAGATCAGTTTTTCGTTTACACCTAACATCATCGCGGTCATGTTGATGGTCTGAACAATAGACGTCTTTAGCTTCGTATGTCAATTGCCCAATTCAAACCATGTGATGTTTACATGATGGTCTCTGGAGAACTGTTTCTTTATCTTTCTGAAATTTATTCCTTCTTCATATTGAAAGACACAATTCTCCAGAGGCCTTTATGTAAACATCACATGGTGGTACCATGTCATCAGACCATTGCTGATATGTTAGAGCAAGTCAACCATTGACGATGCACTTGAGTCGCGGATTGGAAGCTGGTAAAACGCCACATCTCTCTCACATGAAACACTGTACCGGCCACGTGACATTACCTTTGTCTTTAAACTTGAGAGATGAGCCGTACTTGTTGTTGGATGTGCAGACCTCACATAACTAATGGTAGGAGTAGGACTGAGTGCTGTCTGGATGGTATCTGTAGAGCAAACGTAATATGAACCTTACTTACACGAATGGATAGTATTTGCGGCCCAGTTATCCCTTAAAACACGTACTTTATTCATGTGAATCCTTTTCACTGATTGCGTAATGACGCTTTGGTTATTTCCGAATATTTGCCATCTCTCCCCTCCTTCCTTCTCTCTATTCCTCGACCCCTAGACAGGGCGGAAAAACGACGGCGGGACCACTCTTTTCCAATAAAAAATTAACTTGCAGCAAAAATCCAATCTTTTAGGCGTTTCATTTCTGTCTCAATTGCTCCTAACGTGTGACAAAATCCTGTCAAATGAAAATAAAGCTACTTGGAAATATTCACGAAAATGTCAGATTTGTTGCTGATCAAAATATCACCTCCCCCAAAGTACAAAGCTTTATTTCTCAAATGACGCATCATTAAATTTTAGAATTTGATGTTTGTTCTTTACAGCCCTAAAGAGCATATTTGCGAAATATCAAGCTTATATATGCAGAAATGTGCTTATATCGAGTGGCAAAAAATGGTTTTCCCACCCTGTCTTTCCCCTCTCTCTATCCCTCTTCCCTTCCTTCCTCCCTCTCTCCATCCTTCTCCCCTCCCTCCTTCCTTCCTCTCGAAAATGTTCCACGAACGCATCGTAGTCAATATGTCAACCTTATGGGCAACAACCTCTTGTAGAGAATATTTATCGAGTAAAGAACGAAACAAACAGGCGGACGATCTTTATATTAGAGATGTCCGTCTAATGCCTTACATGACGTGTGTCCTTGAATCTTGATTACGATGCATAATCTTCTTGCATCACAGTAAAGCTGGACCCTTACGATACGGCCGGTATATGGGGATGATGATACACTGGACCACTGAAACAGGAGAAAACATGTTACGGAGAATGAGGAGAGGGAATCACCGATGAATCACACTGGTGACTAACCTTTAGAAGATTGTTGTCTGTTTTAAAAGTAAGGTTTCCTCCACCATGAGCAAACCAAGTACCATTGATCAGGATCTCTTCCTGGAATACGTTACAGGTGGAAGAACCATTGACTGGTCCAGTAAGAAGCTTGGTACCAGGTACGGAAAGGTCGAGTACAGGAACAAGAGAAGCTATGGTGTTACCATCCAACAGGAGCCGACATTGACCTGACGTAGATATATGAAATGAAGCAGTTGGTATCAGTGACTGCGGATAAGTGTTTCATCCTTTGGATCACTTTAATCTGTGTATGAAATTTTGCATGACTCTGCATCTTTGCCGGCTTAAGACAGTTAACCCGTGTTTTGATGGCTAATGAAATATTCAAGCATTGACTTTACCAGCAGATTTCGTCATAATCCACAAGATAATAAAATTCTAAGTTATGATTTATTGCATCGTTGTCGAAAATACATTTCTTGGAACGAGTTCGGTTGTTACTGTAGTGGCAGCACATTCACGCCCCTCAAACCTCTTCAAATGGAGACAGAATATATATATTCCTTGCTTCTAAACCCTATTGCCATATTAGTATAGCTACTGATTATTATTACCATTAATTCCTCTCTACTTCCAGTGCGTTCAAACTGGGTATGAGGGTAAAACGTGACGGCAATAAGAAACGTATGGCTTACCTATTGTTGATCGTACATTGATATTGTCCATGCAAGCAGAGCTCATCAGCCCCCCTTGAAACACGAACGTTGCTGCAGTAGAAACACACTTGCAGACACAAGAACTCAATGTACTTTGTAAGATAAGAGATTTCTTTGCCGCACAAAATGTGCTACAGTTTGTCTGTGATGATGAAAATACATCCATTGAATCGTTTGCCCTGATGATGGTGATCTGGCGGCATGAATATCCACTCAGAACAGAAAAAATACCAATGACTGGAATATAATACAAGAATCGCCATCTCGTGAGCATTTTGTAATGATCGATTAACTGTGGTTAGGTGAATATTTCCCAATATTTGTCCCGTGCTGGTATCAGTTACTGCCGACCCGTCACGACAGGTTTGACAGGCTGGCAGGATCAAATGATCAAGAGGATTAATACAATTATAATAGCAAACAACTGCATTATTTACCGAGTAAACAAAGACTTTTAACAGTAGTATGAACTAGCTAAAGAAGCTTTTCCCGTTGATATAAGGCAGTACTTCTGTTAAATAATAAAAGAATCCAAAACACGATCACGATTTTCACTTCTGGTGAAGTTGGAGCATAAGGATGCTATTGATATTTTTGACATGTAAAAAACAGCGTCTGAGTTATATTGTTTTTTGTTTTTATTGACACCATTTTTTTCCTCGTTAACTTACAAATGTTTAGAAAAATTTTCGTGTTTCTTATAAAAGTGCGGTCACATGTTTACAATGAACCATAATTTATGAATCATTATTGATGTCATTCGCCCATAGTCAAGATAGTCAATTACAATCATTAATTTATTCGTTGAGGTTCAAAAGAATTGTCTTGTAATAAATATTTGTTCAAATAAGATTTCTATCATAATTTTTTTTTTCAATATAATCGTGCAATTTGAACTTCATTGTTGAGACTGTAGCAGCCGACCAGCAGTCCATATTAAGGATTATTGACAGTATCTGTATGCAATCATAGCATAAATTGAGTCTTTGTCTATCGTTGTCCCAGTTTATTCGCAGTTTGAGTTTTCCTCACAACTGTTCGTCTTTGTGTAATTCCACCGCACGAATTCTCGCAATTATCCTAATAAGCTACGTTACTTTATCCAGTATCTTTAGGATGGCTGGGGTCAGGGGGTACCTACTGGACATCTTGTTTGTCATCTGTAACTGGTCCTTGTCTTGACCTTCAGGACACAGCTCGTTACTTTATCCAGTATCTTTAGGATGGCTGGGGTCAGGGGGTACCTATTGGATAACCTCTTCTGAATAATTGGTTTCTTAATGTAATACCTGTAGAGACAATATTATTATTGTCAATGGTACGGTACACGGAGAAAGTGTAAAGATCTGATCTATCAAGAAAAACGGGTTTCCCTGTCTGAGCTTGAATAACTAATTAGCATCAGCAGTACAGACCTGAATTCTTCAGCATAAGACCTTGGTATACTAGCAGCCAAATTCTCACTATAGTCCAGGATGTTTTGCAGTACATACAACTGTTGGTATAACAAGACTGCATGCTTTGGACAGAACTGTTTTCGACGAGTTGAAATGATTTCCATTTGACGTTCCATCATTCGTTCAACAAACGTTTCCTGCAAAGTAAAAATGCATTAATTGCACGAGGTAGAACAAAAGAGCAGTCCTTCTCTTTTTGTTTCTATGGTTAACATTAAGTAAGTCCAAGAGAAGCAATACTTACTGTTGACGAATTGGAATCCATCAAGCTCATTAACCAGCATATGTTCAGAGAGTTCCCTTCAACGGGAAAAATTATCGCCTTGGGAAAAATCAAGAACAGCCTTTAGTTTGTGTTATGAGATATTGGGTTGGTAGAAATAATTCTTGGTTAATGGAGAAAACGTACCTGGTGAACAGCAGCGACTATTTCATACAACAAAGCAGTAACACAATCAGTTATTTCATTTATCAATTCACTTGTCTAAGATGAAACGACAAGAATGCTTTTCATTATGTGTGAGGGAAGGAGGGAAAGTACAGAAAATATATGGAGGAAGGAAGGAAGCAAGCCAATAAACAAGTAGGCAAAGAAGGAAGCAAGCAAGCCAATAAACAAGTACGCAAAGAAGGAAGCAAGCAAGCCAATAAACAAGCAGGCAAAGAAGGAAGGAAGCAAGCCAATAAACAAGTATGCAAAGAAGGAAGCAAGCAAGCCAATAAACAAACAGGCAAAGAAGGAAGCAAGCAAGCCAATAAACAAGTACGCAAAGAAGGAAGCAAGCAAGCCAATAAACAAGTACGCAAAGAAGGAAGCAAGCAAGCCAATAAACAAGCAGGCAAA
>JAABNW020103668.1:0-15068 GCA_015164035.2 Radianthus crispa
ATCAGACTCTTCATTTTGACCAATTTTGAGCAATTTCGATTTTTTTTATTTTTCACGCCTTGGTCGATATTTACAGAGTGCCTCTCTTAATAGAGACACCCTGAAAGAATTGACCTCTATGCAAATTTCTCATTTCACATGTTATTCCCCTGAGAAATGTTCTTTTGTTTAGATATTTACACATTAAAGAATCAGTAATCCCAGTAGCATCACATAATCTAAAATGGTTGGAAATTAGGTAAATTGAAACACCGTATAGAGAGTGAATCAATTTACCTAATTTCCAACTGTTTTACCTAATACACCGACGCAGTCTATACTAGTTTCTACTAGTCCACACCATAATCTAAAATGCATTGTTCAGGCAAGTGGAAAAGTCAAATTTTTTAAAATTTTTTTATAATTCGCTACTTGCGCAGACCCATAATACTTAACGGTTTTGGGGGTAGCTGTTCAAAAAACTGCACCAATATTTTACACTCTTCAACGCAATGTACAGTATACCTGCTTTTGTTACTAAAACACTGAATATCATTCATTCTAAGTTGGTTTTGTGAGTTTATAACATCAAGAAGTTTCGTGTCACAGAAAATGTATGAACCTACAAAAAATATTCATAATTTTCTTAGTTTCTTGAAGACTTTATCTCTTTCTACTTCTAGTTGCTTCATTTTGTATTTGGATATCAGATGAGGCATTTGAAATATTGTTTGATTAGACTTTCACCACGATAAGGGCGGTTTTGTCCTCTAGTTACCCCCCAAAACCGTAAAGTACTATGGGTAGGTGCAAGTAGCGAATAGAAAGAAGACAGTATTTGGAGTATGCGCTGACGTTTTTCCATCGTTTTTTCCTGCAATCTCGTCCCTAGAGCCGGCGTTTCTTCTGGCCTGCGGCGAAGAACGAAGGCTCTGGAATAATTCACTACCGGAGAACAGGATTTTCTGTTCTTTCGGTTTTACAGCGCATGCGTTAGCGCAGTTGGTAGAAGTAAAAATCACCGAGTATTCATATATTCTTTTTCATTGGTTGTATTTTATTTCCCGAATTCTGAGCATTCGCAGTTAAAAAAAAGGTCAGCCAATCAACCACTAAAAAAGTATAGAATGGAAGTACAGGTGTAATGGTAAGTTGTAGTGCTTAGGGACGAGGTTTGAATTCCGGGCGAACACCCTTGGAATATATGTATTCGGATAAAGTAATTTCCGACCTCGTCGGGATTCGAGGTGGAAATTAATTTTTCCGAATACATATATTCCAAGGGTGTTCGCCCGGAATTCAAACCTCGTCCCCAAGCACTACAACTTACCATTACTTCCATTCTATACATAATAGTGCCACATATTCATAAAGTATGAAAAAGTAGATTATTCCAGAGCCTTCGTTCTTTGCCGCAGGCCAGAAGAAACGTTGGCCTTGGGGACGACAGTTTTTTCTGTCTACTGATTAAGTTTACTTTGATTGTGTTCACAGTATTGCTTCAAGCTGTTCAAAGAAAATGGAAAAGCTGGAGAAGTCATCTGCAAATTTGCTCAAGATGAGAATGCTAACATGATTGTGATGGGTTCTCGTGGTATGGGTACCCTTCGACGCACTTTCCTGGGTAGCGTCAGTGACTACTGCGTCCATCATGCTCATATCCCAGTTGCAGTAGTACCACCTAAAGAAGAAACAACCGAAGGACAAGCAAAATGCGAATAGTCTTTGAATTTAAATCATTTTCATTCCTTACGTTTTAACGTACCAGCGTTTCATACTGCATGTAGTTAAGTATGAAGTATTTCCATTTTCTTACACTGATTCGGTGAACGCTAAAAATTATTAGGTGGAAAGTGTCAAAGGGAGAGAGAGAGAGAGAGAGAGAGGGAGAGAGAGAGAGAGAGAGAGAGAGAGATTTTGATTGCTACAAATAAAGTCTACTTCATCTGAACATAGTTACTAGTTTCCCTCGAGTAACTATGATCTGAGACATTTTTTATCTCCATACGCCGAATACAACAATGGCCGCCATAGACTTTTAAAAAATTAAAGGAATATTAAAAACAAGCACCACCACCAACAGAAAGAGCAGACAAGTTCATATTTTTGGAAAGTTTTATCAACTTTGATTGAATTTCAGTAAAGTTAGAGTGCACGCACTAAACCCGTGAACAATAATTAGTACCAGAAGTTCATAGTTATGAACTTCTGTTAGTACTAATTAGTACTAAGAGTGCACGTACTAAACCCATGAAACAAATACTAATTTTTAGAACTAACTAGTGATAACTAAACAATAGAAAACAAAGGCTTCTGCTCGAAAATTGTACTAATTAGTACTAATTATTGTTCACGGGTTTAGTGCGTACACTCTATTAGGAATACAAATTACAGCGATTTGTCAGTGATCTGTCAACCGAGAAATGACTGGCCTCGTTCTGGCTAATTTTTGTTGTTTTTAAGGATTAACATTTTCATAACTCCTTGGTAATTTCATAATCCTTCTTCAAACTTTATGATTTTGTTTTTATCACTCTAGCCCTTAATTCTACTGTGCTCTTTAATAAAAATAATAATTTTTCTAAATATGATAACGGAGTAGCGGCCATTATCGTATTCGGTCTATGACATGGGGATTGGTGTCATTTGAAACGTTTTGAGCGCTCATTATTCACAAATAAAGGAAATTATGCTTCGGAAAACGTTGTCGTGATGAAATCAAAATTATACAGAGATTTTCTTCTGACTTCTACAAAACGTGTGCCGCCACCTGTATTGACGATTCTTAAAAGTCACGTGATGCGGGCTTAGCCTCGAAACCAGGTGTCACTTCTTTTTGTTAGTCTAATTTCTGCTTTTGTTTTCTATCTCACAAGCGAGACTAAGCCCGCGTGCACGTGCATTCAAGGGAGCACGTTAAAATTTTGTTTGTGTCCAGATGAAATTTATTTTGCAGCGCGCGCAATGTTTAATGCGCCAGGCGTTCCTCGTACGTGCCCGAAGCTCGTGCCCGAAGTGATGGCGGAAAAACGGGGCCGCTCATTTTCCAATTTCAAAATTTAACTTGCAGCAAAAATCCAACTTTTTAAGCGTTTCATTTGTGTCTCTATTGCTCCTAACTTGTGACAAATTTCTGTCAAATGAAAATACAGCTACTTGGAAATATTCACGAAAATGTCCGATTTGTTGCTGATCAAAATATCACCTCCCCCAAAGTACCAAGCTTTATTTCTCAAATGACGCCTTCATTCAATTTTGGTAACATTTGATATTTTGTTCTTCAGCCCCTAAAGAGCATATTTACGAAATATCAAGCTTATACATGCAGAGATGTGCTTATATCGAGTGGCAAAAAATGTTTTTTCCGTCGTGCCCGAACGGTTTACGATCGTTGTAAGTTAGGAGGGTCCAAGTGTCCAAGGGTCTCGAATATATCGCTCGTTCCTCGTAAAATTCGTCGGTTTTCAATCGGAGCGATTTCGGGAACATGAATTCAGCAAGGAACGACAGGAACGGAACGCCAAACTAATCCCAGCGCTCAGCGCGCGCAGAATTACCTACGAGGAATGCCAGTCACATGGAATACGCGTGCGCAAGAATGGATTCGTTCGAACAATATACTTTATTATTTTGAGACAAACGAAATTTTAACGTGCTCCCTTGGTGCATTTTAACCCGGCTTAGTGACTGGTCCCGAGGGAAACAGATTTGTTTCCCGAGAATCTCAATGTTTCCCGAGGCTCTGGCCGAGGGAAACATTGAGATTAAAGGGAAACATTGAGATTCAAAGGAAACAAAAAATTATTTTTTGGTCTGATTTGTTTATCGTTGCCATGGAAACACTGCCATCAATCAAAATTTTCATCTGGTGTAAAAATCAGATTGATTTAGCTAAAAGAAAGTTATAAAGGTGGAGTCTAAAAGGGAAGTGTGTCTTTACAATACATCCGTAGCTGCATGGTTGCAGCGGCCATCTTGAATCGATCTTTACATCCAAATATAGAAAGCACAGAAAGCCCAAGCTCAGTGTTAGTGCCTGTTTATAGTAAATAACTTATTTAATTTAGATGGCGTCACCTATTCAACAGTGAGACCTGACAAGCACTCTACTGTGAGTTAAAATTAATTAAAACTGGTAACGGATTTTGTAACCGGTTGTGAGTAAATTTATTCGTCCAAACTTCTGGACAGCTTCGAGCAGTTCCTTGCAGAGGTTTCCTTTTCCTCTCTTCAGATCTGCTTGAGGGGCACCTGCCCCCTTCTCTCTCTCTCCCCCACCCCCCTCCCCGAATTGAAATCCTCGCTACGCCCCTGGTATAAGCCCCTTTACGGTTTAAGAATCGTCTTCAGTGCGCATGAGATTTTATCCCGAATTTCTCACCTTTTGTTTAATTAAGAACAAAAGAAGGTTAAAACAAAAGAAGGTGAGAAATTCAGGATAAAATCGCATGGCTATTTTAGGTGACGTCACCTAAATAACTTACACTAAATTTACAAAAACCTGAGCCTGCGTTTCCATCATGGCGGAAGTAACATTTTAATATTTTTTTATTTACGCGCATGCTCGACGGAATATCGAGCAGATCCTTGCAGAGCTAGCTTTCCTTTTCCTCTCTTCAGAGGGGGAAATTACAACCTCGTTCCCAGAGCCTTCTCTTCTCACTATTTTCAAGATTGTGAAAGGTGAACGTTCGAGAGAAGACCCTGGTGGCGGCTGGTCACGTGTCACCCAGATGCTTGGAGGTTGGTCCCAGGCTTCTCAGTTCGATCCCGCACCACCACTCGAAAAGAAATTGGTACCCAGTGAAAACAAAATGGCTGACTTGTGCTTTCTTGGCTGGTTCTAGGCATTCTAGCCCTTGCTGTGCTGAACTTGACTAGAAAAATCACTTCGAACCTAGTAAAATCTACTTTCATTTGTATTTACAACTCCATGGAGATATTTTTCTTTGTTTTTGTCCAACAGAGTCCTTCTTTTAAATCTTTCATCTTATCGTAAATATGTGCCTCGCAAAGTTCAATTATTGCGTGCACAGGCTCACCAGCCTCCGTTTCTGTGGAATATAGACAATTTTGGTAGTGCGGGCTTCCTGTGGTATACGATTGGTCGTTGAGATTGAAATATCAACATCGTTGAAAAATGTCTTCTATGTACTCTTTATTTTCTGAACCACAGTTTTGAATCATAGGTTGAACCACATAGCACTAAGTTGACGATAGGAAATCTTCAACCAAAGCAACGAAGTAACGACGATTATAAATTTGAAATATTTTGAACGGACCTCGCGTTGGTCATAACATCGTCTGATTGGTGGAATTTCACTTCCGTCTAATTATGATTGACGTACATTGCATTATTGGGATTCCGAGGGCCCCGAGGTTGCCTACAGGCCTACCAAAAACCATACTTTCTCGCCGATTTCTGGGGCCGTATAGTGCTTGGATCGAACCAAGACTTCGGTGAGATGTAGTTTGATTATCGGTGTTTGGTCTACTTTGGAAATAAAAGTCCCAGATTTGAAAATACGGCTAATTTTCCACGCGATTCGAGGGCCGGTCGACTCGGAGAGACTCGCAGTTGCATGCCTTGTCGCCTTCTTTCACCACAAGAACACCTATAAATACCCCCCGAACTTTAGAAGTCCCAAAACCTCTTTTTTTGACGGAGTTAGAAGCAAACGAGCTCCACAAATGTATAAATAACTCATGAACTTTATTATTTGGACACAAAAAGAGAGAATTTTAGAAAACAAAGAGTACATAGAAGAATTTTTCAACGATGTTGATATTTCAATCTCAACGACCAATCGTATACCACAGGAAGCCCGCACTACCAAAATTGTCTATATTCCACACAGAGCCCACAGAAACGGAGGCTGGTGAGCCTGGTGTTGCGTGCCTGGCTGTTCCAAACAATCCATGTATGCTTTGCGGTCCAAACTCGGCTCAGTTTCCCGCTCGATATGGAAACAGAGAATATTAGGAAAGCTCTAAGCAGGGTACTTAAAATTTTACCATTTTTTACCTTCTTTTAAATTTTACGAAGTATATTACAGTGTGAACAGAAAAACCGTTAACACCCAGAAATATTTAAGGAATGTTCTATTGTTCTTGAGTCAATCAGAATTGACTATCTAACCGCAAGATAACAGAAAGATAACAACAAAGCTTTTGATTGGTTAGAAAACATTCTTTAAATATCTCACGGTTTTTTTATTTGCACTGTAATATTAAAAATTTATCCAGAAAGAAAAAGGAATACATTTTATAAATTAAATAAAGGGAAAAATGTTAAAATTTTTAAATAAAATATGCAAAGCAGGGTCTCGAACTCGAGTGCCGAAGTACCAGAGCCTGGGCTGCCTGTGTTGTAACCAATCGGGTCGTGTCGTTTGTCGTTTGTCGTATACACGTGCAGTGTCGTAAATAAACGAGTCTCCTCTCCATTTCAAACGTCGCTCTCTTTTATTACTGTTAGACGAAAATAAGGATATACATGTATACTTGTAAAAACTTCAATTCACCAATTTTATTTCGATCGAAGAAGAATTATTGGCTTCAAAGAGTTTAAAAGGGGATTCATCAACGGCAAACTCCATCCTCGCTAATGGCGGTAAGTAACGGCAAGCTTAATACCCTCCGACACACAAAACGTACCCCACGGAAAATGTAGAAAAACCGTACAAAAACCAATTGGACGAGTAAACGACTCTCTCACTTCATAAAAATGAAAATCTAAAGTTTGCTTCGGCGTCGTACAGTAAAAGTTTGTTAACATTTTCATCCGCCACAGGAGGCCACAGGGATCCCATGACTGACCGAAGCCAGCCACAGATACTTTGGATGGCCAGCCTGTGGTTGTTTGATAATTTTGTGAAATTAGTTGTTGGGATGCTGTTAATATTGTTTCATCTCATTATTCCAGAGCAACTTTCCAAGGTGGTCCAAGAGGGGCACTGGGAAGTGCGCTGTTTGTCATACTGTATATTATACAGCATGGAAACCCAAAAACTGTGTTTCCTGCGATAATGAACTTGGAGGTACTTATGTACCCAAGTCCAAGAAACCAAAGTTGGACAATCCCAACTGTGTCTGCTTGGTGGATCAAGTTATTAAGATTTATAGCTGCAAGACCAGTCTAAGAGGAGACCGCTGTTTTGTCAATGTGTCAGAAACTACTCAAATATGCTATCATGACGTGTGCAAGAAAAGTAGGGCTGTCACTGTTGTGAGCAAAGATTCAAGTGTTGCCAAATTCACATGTCAGCACTTGAAAATGATCGACAATTGTGTTAGACCAAAAGGACAATGGTTCATGACTGAGGAAACCATAGCAGGTTACCCCTGTGATTTGAAGACTAAAGAGGCTCTGAAAGAAATTAATGAACAGTTGATGGATGGTTGGCCACTTGTATTGCAGGTAGCCACAAACATGTTTGTAGTTTATGGCCAGTCTAGTGCTTCAGCGCCACTTGGCTATGTGCATGTCATGAGAAACAATGACACTTACAAATGCACATCTAAAGACTGCAGATCAGTCAGGTCATCGGTTGCAGGAAAACAGCAGAAGGTCAAAAAATTTTGCATTCATGAGCATATCTTGCTGTCTGTTCTGCCCAGTGTCACCACCAGTACTGGTAATCCTTCCATTACATGTCCATCAATGTCTAGTGTTGCAAATTCTGAAAGTGCAGATTTCGACCAGGAGCCATCCAGCAGTGTCATCCATGAACGTTCCATCCAGGCAAATAAAAAACCCACCATACCATATTTGATTCCACTAAAATGGATCGATAAGGCAAGAGCATATGATGCTGCTACAGTTCTTGGTCTTGAAGAGGTAGTTACCATAAATCTTTTGTTTAATTCTCAGTTGTCAGTACTAGTCAATGTTAACTATAATAATAATAATATGGAATTTCTATAAATAGACAACCTCAGTGGAGATTTAATTCACACTGCAGGTGTAAAATACCACTTAGCCTCGAGCCCCAAGACCTGGGGATTAGAGACTAAGCACTCTCTGCAGAATATGAGGGTGGTGCATTCCACCCAGCACGTCAGGAATACCAAGATCTTTCGCCAATAATAATAATAATAATAATAATATTATTATTATTACTATTATTATTATTATTATTATTATTACTATTATTATTAATAATAATAATAATAATAATAGTAATAATAGTCAATATGGTAAACAGTATTGTATTTTACTAAACTACTACATGATGTGATTGATGAGTTAGAGTTAATTAAAGTAAACTTTATTAAAGTAACTTTAACTTTTTTTCATACTTGATACATATTATTTTTCACCAATTTCCTTTCCATAAATATATTTTGCCCTCTACATTATTTACAGGAAGGTTGGCCATTGGTATTTTCACCTGAAGATACTCAGTGCAGGTTATGTGGAGCTTCCCTTGGTCAACCCAAAAGACACCCAGGAAGCCGTGGAAAGAGTGTCTTCCTAACAAATGGGAATCCATTTCTTGTTTGTGACATTAAAGTTAAAGCTTGCACAAGCAAAACATGTAAAGCCTTGCATCAAGTTTGGCCAATTGAGTTTGGTAAGAATATTATAGGATCCTAACAATGGTATTCCTATTAAATACCCATATTATATGAGATAGTAATTGTAGATGGATTTATAATTTGAATAATAAAAGAACCAAGACAGCTGGCAACTGGTAACTGCCTATAAAAATTAATAAAACATCTATTTTATCCTCAGCTTTTATCAGCTGTTTACATTGATGGCGTTTAGATTAAAGAAAGTATCAGCAACACTTGCACACATGATAGAGCGAATTTCGTATGAGTGGGAAATGGGCCATACTGTACAGTGACCGTATTGTGACTGTAACTACGGACCGTAATCTAAGAACCGTAACAGTGATCTAACAGAACATGCATGCACTGTAAACTTGCTTTTCCGTAACATAACCGTGTACGTACCGTAACTCTTACGGTCCGTTTCCCACTTCTATGAAATTCGCTCAATAGAAAACAAACCATAAGCGTGTATAAAAAGAAATGGGTCAATTTATTTATGTTCATCTTGCTCTTTGTATCCCTCTTTGTATTTTTAGGGATCTTTAATGTCTGTGACAAAGTTCTTCTCTCATTAGAGGTTCTCCTAGAATGGAGAGAGCTGTTTAAACGAGGTGTGCCATTATCATCTGCAATCGAAAGCAAATTGGATTCTTGGTGTAAAGTAGTCAAAAAGGTGAATTTAAGTTCCCATTTTGAGTTGTACAATACTGCTGTGTTCCTTGATTACAAACTCATTTGTTCAGCCTTCTAGGCCTCTATTCAGTGTCTAAAATGTCCAAAAATACCAATAATGAAGTAAAGAATGCACCAACTTCAACAATGAAACACTTGGATCGAATTCCATGGATCTTAGTGGGTTTCACATTACTTTACACAATCGTGTTTGAAATATGTTTGGAAATTCCTAGGGTTGGTGCCAACTTCACAAGTTCAATCTGAAGTTCGCTATGAACTTCTGAACTTCACGCCGAACTTCGAAACTTGAAAACTTTAGAACTTGGTAAGTTTCCTGGGAGAGGAATGATTCACAAAACAAGGTTTTGGATGACAGTTCTCCCTAGAAGCAAGGGAAGAAATTGTTGATCTTTATTTAAAAGGTGAAAAACCAGTGCGAATTGGTCATGAAATGTAACATATCTGCAAAAACAGTTTCTAATATTATTGAGAACTCAGTCCTGATTACCCGGAAAGAAGAACCAAGACACAGAGAAGTTCAAAATGGATGATGTTTCAGTATATGTTGAATACTGCAAGCAAGCAAAGCCAAGCATGTATGCCAAGGACATCCAGAAGCTACTGGTTCAAATAAAGTTTGGTTTTACACTAAATACAGTTTGTTTGTCACATAATACTCCATCTCCATCATCAATAAGTGGTGTTTCAATGAAGTGGACTTGGGCTCTTCTTTTACAGTAAGAGAATCAAAGTTGTAGCCAGGGAATCTCTGAACCCAAACATTCAAGATTTATTGATAGGATATATTGATTGGCTGTCCTCGATGCCTCCGGGGAAACTTGATGATGATGATGATGCAAGAGAAATTCACAATCCATCTTCTCACCTTCACTCGCTAACAAAGTTCCGAAGTTTGGAGCGAAGTTCAGCTGAAGTATATAACGAACTTTGGATTGACCTTCTGAAGTTGTTGCCAACCTTCAGAATTTCCAAACTTAGTTTGGAACATAATTGTGTAATTTTTAGTAATGTGACTAAACTGATTGTAACATTAAGGCATGAATATTCATGCTAATTGCCCTATAACACTATGATGTCACAATATGTTTACAGAAGGGAACAGATCTAGAATCTGATTGAAAACAGAAGTTTTGACTAAATCTTCTTTCTCTTTGAAAGTTTGACTTCAGATTATATGTGTGGTTTTGATATTTTTTTGTGTGTCGATATTAATGGTATTTTATTGTCATTCCTCCTCTCTCCATTTCATAAGTGCAATTCTATAATTATCATTGAGACTAAGACTGAGCAAATGAGTCTAATCTAGGAACACATTATGTATGAACTCAAAACTGGAGTATTGCAAAATTATATTTGTGAAAATAGTGCACTGGGTACTAGAATTCAGTTTTTGGTCCCAGAATTTTGCATTTAATTATAAGTGAATATGATTAAAAAAGTGATCTATTTGACTTTAGTGATGCATGTTATAACTTTTTCCTACATTGTACGTATTTGCAGGAACTAGTGCCATCATCCTCAGAAAGACTGTACTTGGCTCGACTGTTATACAATGCCTTTTATGCATTTGAAATGTTAACTGATCGGTCTTTGGATGATGTCATTTGTGGCTTCTGTGGAGTAATTGGAGAATTTTACCTTGGCAGTGGAAATGAAAAAAATTGCTGCTCACTAAAAGGGGTATGTTTCACTTCCTAGATAATGTCATTCCTTTCTTCTCTGAGCTTATTTTTTTGAGCATGATTGAAAACATCCAACATGTGATTATTTTGATCTGTAAGTTTTAAGGGGCACTTTGGATGAAAATTGATGAAAATTGAAAACGACTTGTTTAGACTTAATTATGGCCACAGTAGCAGCCAGCAAGACATATTTTCTTCACAGTTGTAGATAAAAATAATCACTTTTTTCAGCTTTAAAGTGGTGAGTAAATGACGTCATTTACTCAACTCTATAATTGTTCTTTTAGGTTTCACACCAAAGTTTCTCAACTGCTAGTGGTTCCCAAGCAAAAATTGTGGTCAATCTGGTTTTCCCAATAGTAATTGAGCCATTTTGATCCTCAAAATGTGATTTATTCAGACTTTCAAAAACCTGGGTGTTTTCATCCAAGTGCCCCTTTATTTTTTGTTTTGTCTCTTTCTTCATTTTTTGTATATTTTGTTTTGTTTTTAGGTCAAAGATGATGCATCATCTGCAGTTGTTCAGAGTGATACACTACAGCTGGAAAATGTTTTGGGAGAATTGACCAATATGTGGACAACACAAATTATATTTGCCAATGATGACAAAGCGCAGAAATTTACTGTTAATGCCAGTAATGTTCCACCCCTTATTGCTCCTGCAATCAGGAGTGACACAGTCATAAATACTGAAAGGCAAAAGAGTAGTATTTACCTCAAATCAAGCAAAAAAGCCACTCAAGGTATTTTTATGATTACTGTTTTTTTTATTTTGAGTTACATCTTGGGTTAGCAAACTGGTTATAGAGTATAGTGGCACATCATAGTAAAGCAATCTTGTGAAAATGCTAACTTTTAACATTTGTTTTATGCCATAAGTCTTACACACTTTAGGAAAGAATTTTGTGTGTAACTATAAGCCCCTTTATGGTTTAAGAATCATCTCCAGTGTGCATGTGATTATCCCAAATTTCTCACCTTTTGTTTTAGCCTTCTTTTGTTCTTGAATAAAAAAAAGGTGAGAAATTCGGGATAAAATTGCATGCACATTGAAGGTGATTCTTAAACTGTAGAGGGGCTTATATATTTATAACGAAAGTATCATACCCCTTATGAAAGTGTCAGTACATTGCTGCAGCTCAAATTATATTCTAACTTTCTTAATTAGGTGATCCTGCATTATTACATCATCTGATTATATCAAAGGAATTGGACATAAACTCTCTGGCAAACTTAGAACTGGACCAACTTAAAGAAACTGCTGAGAAATGTAACATATCAGTAACATCAGGAGTGACTAAGGTGGGATTGGACATCATGTAAATGGTGATGGAGGGCTGCTGCCCTTTGGCTGATCTCTGCTGGTTTTTTTCCCCTTTCAATCTGTCTCAAATTAAAATGTGGGATGAAAAAAAGATGAGGCTTTTTAATAAAGCACAGAAAAGTGGCTCTTCATCTGGGGCCTAGTCTCCTTCACTGCCATTATTAGTTTCTGTCCCAGCTAATGTTGGGCCCTCCCCACTAAGGTCTGAGAGGAGCTGGGACTGAAACTAATAACAGCCAAATAAAAATAAATATATTGGAGTTGGCTAATCATCCCCCTTGCAACCTAGTGGCTGAATTGCAGGTATGCAGCGCAACGTGCGGCTGAGTCGAAGGTATACAAGGGCGCCTATGGCTGCTACCATACGACTCATGTTTGGCCACGGAGCACAGCCTAGATCGAATCAGGGTTGTTTTTTGTGGAGGGAGGAAAACTGGAAAACCCGGAGAAAAACCCTCGAAGCACAGGAGAGAACCAACAAACTCAACTCACATATGATGCTGGGTACAGGAATTGAACTCGGGACCATAGTGGTGAGAGGCAAGCGCTCTCACCACTGTGCCACCTGTGCTCCGCTGTGAAGGAGAGTATCTGGAGCCAGTTGTTACAGTGGTTAAGTTGGATAAATTTATCCACTGGATAATGTTATCCAAATGTATAGTATATTATAGATTTTATCCACTGGATACGGATCTATCCAGTGGAAAATGCTATTATTATCCAACTTGATCCAACAAAAATAATGCACTTGTAAGTAAGACTGGGACAAGTAAAAATATCCAGCCATATTCCACATCTGATAAATGTTTACCAATTTTTTTCATCTTTTTTATTGATAATTTTGGTAATTTTGAGGTTGTTGGGTAATAAATAACTTATTAGACAGTTTGATATGGAATATGGCTGGATATTTTACTTGTCAACTTATATTTTGACTTGCCTAAAGGCTCATCAAAATACTGCATGACTCGTAAAAATATCCACCCATATTCCAGAACAAACTGTCTAATAAGATATATTCAACCTTCATACAACTTGCCCCTGTAGTATTACAGTGATTCTCAAAATTCTGCGAACTCGGTAGTTACGAGTTGCACATTGGAATTTGGTTTTTCGTTGCCGCCAGTCACAAACAAGAAAGGTACCGACTGATTATCATTGATTGATGGAAGCGAAAAACCAATTTCATAACAAACCTTTGAAGTGTTTGAGTTCGCAGAATTTTGAGAATTGCTGTAAATGTGGTTAAGTATTGTTTACCACATGAGTGGCCATGTACATGTTGTATCAGAAGTTACAACATAAGCCAAAGGTGATATTGCTTGTAACTTCTGATACAACATGGAGGCAAATGCTGTAGACTACTTATCAAACTCCTAGGTAGATAGTTTGATTTAGCACTAAAAATTTAAAATCTGATTTTAAATTTTAAAAGAGGTTTGTATCAGAAGTTACAACATTCTTCACAGTCATGATTTTCTATTGTCTTCAGGTCTAATGAATATTAATGAGTTTACCTGTTAATTATTACAATCAAATGTAACTGTTGATTATAAATTTTTCTATGATCCAACAATTGAATATTTGTTGAATATGTTTCAGAGCTTTCTCATTGCTGAACTACAATCCTTGTATGCAAGTCTGTTGGTGGGAAAGTCTTCCTGTCATGGATTTAATAAAGTACCAGGGAACACAGGAGGTTTTTATCATCTTGTATGTCGCCATGGTGTGAGTAAACAATCTTTAGTGATTTGTTATTTATATACCTCCCTTTTAATGTGGTTTAATCAAAGGTGCTTTACCATCATGAGAGATGGTTGAGTATAAGGTAGAGTCACTGAGAGGGGTCAGTGCCAGAGTATTTACAGTATGTCATAGGATGGTCCTTAATTGACTATATATGGATTAAATATGATTGATTTGAGCCTCCTTTGACTTCACACTCATTAGCATATTGGAAGAAACCACTTAATATCTCCAAGATGAGCCACTCAAATCATATGAAATCTTTTAACCATCCTCTTATTCACTCCATACATAGTAAATACTGAAAGTATTGAGTTAAGGCATATAAGCACTTAAAACCTGCCAATATTGGTTATTTATGAAGTGTGGAAAAATTGGAATGCCATTCAAATTGATGACGCAAGCCACTTGAAAGTGTAACTGTTTGTATGTAATTACAAAGAGCATCATTTTCTCTTCTGTTATTTAATGTTTTGGGCTGGCTGGGACTTTAACCCTCTTGTGTGGAAGTCCACTTCTCAACTTAACTAACCAGGTGTTTTGGTAGGAAGATAGTTATAAAGCAAAATCCAAATGACTACATAGGTCAGTTAAATAATACACTTATGATTAATTCCCTGGGTTATGCTGCTGCAATCTTTAGGTCATTGTTGCTTCCAAGTTTTTGTTGCTGCAGGAGTCAGTTCGAGATGCTGGTGACCTCTATCTTTCTCTTCGCTATCCGCCACCGCTTTTCATGTGTGACCCTCCATGTGGTTTTGCAAGGCATATGGACTTGAGAGAACCATTCACCTCGAGTGTGTTATGGGGTGACAAGTCAGGTTGTTTTGAAAAACCAGTCTATGAAAAGATGCCTGACCAGGTACAAAAAAAACTGTTAATATTCACTATGTAAATGTACATAGGTTCAAACTAACATGAAAGGATAACTGCTAATAATGTTTCAAATAGAAAATTCATAAACGTAAAATTATGTGCGAGTTCATTGCTATATCACTACTTAACGAGCTAGAAAGTAAACTTTCGTGGTTGTAATACCCTTTTGGACATTGATAGCATGATTATAATGAGTGCATGCC
>JAABNW020103890.1:2825-15044 GCA_015164035.2 Radianthus crispa
GACATGATGATAATATGTTGATGGTAAAGATGATGAAAGGTGGAGGAAGAGAAACTGTTACAGGCTTGTGCTGATATATGTAATGCTAAAAGTTACAATCTACTAACACACACACCTGACTCGGATACTAAAATTGATGACGATGATAATTACAGAAATAATTGCAAAGTTGGGCTGGATAAAGCACAATAATCAGATAGATGTTTCCTTACTGATTATGTGCAAGCAAAACTATCGACACGGATGCTGCGGTTATTAATGATCACTTTCAAGATAATTCCAGATTTCACTAAATGATATTGACTTCACCCGGTACGCTAATACACAACCTTTCATACACCATAACAGACGCATATCTCCAAGCTCTACCACATGTATGGGAAAATTACAGATGTATGTTTCCCAGCTATCAGGATATCTTGGGGGTTTTCAAAAAACTAGATTAACTTGCTGCGCGTTGATGGACTTCCAAAATAAGTTTTCTTACTATGCGTCGGGTATAAGAAGATTTTTTAGCCGATCAACTTTGCGTCCAAAATTATCGCGTGTAATATCGGTATTTGGTCTTGGGAGATACTCTATATCCAATATGCGCTTCTTTGCTTGGCATTTTTTTTTATTTAGCCCAACGTGAGGACAAGGAGTTTTGTCATTTTCGTATAGCTAGGACATTTCTTATCTTTAGTCCATGTTTTCCAGACTGGAATTTTCAAATTGTGTGATCTTGGAAAAACAGGGTTTTTCTGTAATAAAGCGCAAGCATTACTTTGTGTACCCATCGAAATTGTAAAAAAGTTAATTCATATTAGAGAAGTCTAATTGTGAATGATTACTAACCTACACCCCCTTATAAAATAGCACCAAGAGCACTTGCAAAATGTGTTCTTTTGATACTAGTGAATTTCAAACCAAAAAGAAAACCTGATATTGGGAACACAGCAAAACAACAGCAACATAAGAGTAAGATATTGAGGAGATCATTTCAGCGTGTAAAATATCCGCTTTTATGCCTCTTGGAAATGAGATTTTTATGATTTTATGGCTTGGTGGGCTTAGCAACAAGTAAAGCAATAGCATAGCACTGAAGAAAATGTCGTGTATGATCGCAGTTTTCTTACGTTTCTTATGGAAATATGGTTTTATGTTTCCGTGACAAAAATGCGTTTACAACAGCAATTTTTTTTATCCAGACGTTTTAAAAAAAAATCACGAAAGTAATAACACTCAAAGAAGATTTAATTTTGAGCAGATATTTCATTTCAGTCTTAGTGGAAATGAAATTGGTTACTGTTGCATTTTTTTTGTAATATCGATGAGCAGAATATTGTTGCGGTTAGCTGTTTCTATTCCGAAGATAGATGGCAGTCGTACTCAAGAGGGGTTTTTCCAAACGTAGTACCATCCCATTCTTGGACGTTCCATCGCATCCAAATAGACTCGAGAAAATGCAACTCCCACGATTCTGGGATATGTTCATATTCTATCTATTCTCCTCTTTGATTTTTTTCCTGGCATAAATCAATGCCATACTTTTTCGAGGCTTACAGCTTACAACTTTGGAATTCCTTTCTTTAAACTTGTAAAAAGTATTTTCCCGGTTAGATTGGTGTTAGTTAAATTAAAGACGTTGTTGCCGTTTAAAAAAAATCTCTACGACTTTTTATCCGAAACAAATCCGCGATGTAATAAATGCGTGCCTCTTAGAGAAATGTTTCTTCATCCCTATATTTATGCGTTTATTAATCTACTATATCTTTTACAATTGTATTTTTTTCAGGAATAAATCTGTACAATATCCATCCAAAAAGTATTACTTTGAGAAATAATTTACTTTAGATTGATTATTGATCCTTTTTCCCCGGAGTAAATCAGTGTACCACACGTTCAAAGAATAAGCGCTAAATAATGAGAAGTCCGCCCAGAAAGTTCATTCCTTTAACTTGTTTTTCATCATTTGCTCGCTTTATCACTTAACTCCAACTTTCCACATCGCTTAAGATGTCTCTGTGGTCAATGCCAGGATCAATTAAAGCTTTGGGATATCTTAAGCGGTATTTTATCAGTAAATTACTATAAGAGAACAAATGACAAAATCAACTTCAGGATCCATGTCTAATGAACGATGTGCATTAAGCCATTTTACGCAAGAGGGGCACAAATTAATCTTTTATTTCTCTCCCCAATTTTTTTTAAATAATTTTGTTTTTCTTTTACTTTCTTTTCCTTTCTTTCTTTATTGGTCTTTTTTTCCCTTCCATTCTTTCTTTTATTTTTGGGGTCTGTTAAAGAAGATCCTTAATGTTGTTCGACACGTATCTCATGCCACTCCAGTTATTCTGTATCCAATTTCGTTCATTTCATTTCCTTTCAATCGATTACAACAGCGGTCCCTTCGGGGCTGGAGTTGTTGAAAGCTGCCGTCCAAGAGAGAGAATGGAGTGTTTCCTCGTCGGATCTCCTTAGATGCCTGGAACGAAATACAAAAGCCTATGTACTTAATAGAGGAGTTTTTAGTTATTTGCTTGCCTAGAGATACAAAACCCCCAGTAATTTTTTTAGTGAAAATTCATCTATTATTTCATAGAACATGCGTAGCGAATGGCATGGAAAGAAGGAATGGAAAAACGAACGAAAGAGAGAGAAAGGGAATTCAAAAACGAGAGGAAGCTGGTAAAAACGGAAAGAAAACAGAGAGAGAGAAGGGGGAAAAGAAAGGAAGAAGGAAGGAGAGGATGTAACAAAACTCAAGCTATTTTTTTTATTCAATTGAATTCATGGGCAAGGATAATGAGAATATAAAAAAGGCAACATTTTCCCCAGGCGTTAGATATTGAAATGACAAACTCCAAATCCGGAAACGTATGTCGTACTTTGTAGTAAACCCTCAAACTCTTTGCTATCTATCACTTAGGACATTTCACTGGCACGACGTTTCTTCCACCATAGTAAGTTGTCATTTTATTAGCACGATACTTGTGCCAAGAATTCACAAATTAATTTGCCTGAGACCGACAGACTGTCTGCCATGGGAGACACTTGACAGAAGTTATAGAGACGTTTGAATAAGCATAGTTTATTTCGAGGTCATCGTAGGTCACGTGATTATTCGGTACGCACCCCGGAATTTTGGGTTTGTCGGGGGTGTACGTGATCCTAGAGCTATAGCTAGTCTGATTGCTGTTTGTGTAATTATTGTAATTAAAATTATAATAATTTTGAAATGCTCATATTTATGAATGCTGTTACCATCTGTGTAATATCCACATGTTTGACTTATAATTAAATAAATACTTTTATTGTGTCATTTCTTCGTTCAAAATTCCGCCTCAAATCATACACAATGTTAACATTTCATTACTTAAACCACGAGAAAGCCTTCTTAACACAACAAACAATTTTCCTCACTAGGTAGAGATTATAGGTTTTTAAGATCGTAAAAAAAGCATCTCAACCGTCCGTTGATTGACATGTATACACATGCAGATAAGTAGCCAATTTAAGCGTTCATTTCAAACCGTCAAATGAACTTTTAAAGCCATAAAGATTAGCAATCATTGCTAATCAAAGGTTTAAGTCCAGAGCCATCAAGACAAATGAGAACATGAGCGTTCTAAGCTTATAATATAATTATTTTCAACCAATAGCAATGCCCTTTCCAGCCTGTCGCAAATATTTGAGATGCAAGCAAGAGATTACCATCCATCGAGATTTTTTCCACGGGCTTTTTAGGCAAAATGGCATGACATAAGATAAGCTCAAGTAATGGAAATAGGATTATCGAAGTCCTAATGAGCAAGAAAGACCAAATGGCGGTATCTCAAGGTTAACTGCCTTCGAATCTTCTAATTTCAGCATGATAAAATAGCATTAAACTAGGCATGGGATTTTTTTCCTTCGTTTTTTGAACCATTTGTTCTAATCACGACTCCGCTATCCTAGAAAAACTATTGCTTTTAAAATTTCATGATGCTTGAATCTAATTTTCGAATCGACCATAAAACCACGATTGATAAAGGTGGACGTTCTTCTTTTAATATCTTTGTCTCCTTGGATGAAGAAACCAATCTAGTTTCACCAAAAGTCTAATTAAATTTCTCTGGTTACAATTGTTGTACATTTTATAGGAAGTTCTTATAAAACCGCATTTAGACTATAAACACAATCGCCTCGTTTTTTCGGCTTCTTGTGTCGTTTTAAAAATTCTTCTTAAGGAAGAGTTTTGCGAATGGATAACCTCTCAAAATGGTTTTCTTTCTCAAGATTTTTCTTTTTATCCCTGTGAAATTCCCCTTACAAAGTTCTTTGTCCTTGGCCAATAAGCTCGTAAGTACCTGCTCATAGTACAATAATAATTCACATTATTATGGAGTTTCCGGATAATTTTTTGAACTTTAGAATTTTAACTTGAAATTTTCTTAACCACATTTGAGATATCAGTGACAAACAATAACGCACTCGCCGGACATTGAATTGGATTTTTTTTGCCACTTTCTTAATGAGTTTGTAACTAAAAAACCACTTAACCCACCCTGCGTAAACTGCAATTCTTCAATCATATTTTTTTCTTTTTTTATGTGAAAACATAGATTTGAGAACAATTTATAAGATTTATAACTTATTATTTATAACTTTATAAGATTTTGTGAAGAATAATTCTAGGCCACTAATCATTTTCAAAGTGCTATTACTAGATTGTGCGTAATTTCCTAATGTTTTTGCTATGTTGTTGTTTAAAACAGTTTCTCGTTTAACATGAATTACATTGATATATTTATGATTATAATTATTGTTGTGAACTTTTTGGAAAAACATTCACTTCAAGATCACGTCATTGAGGTTTTATTCGTGTCGAGTTTCATACGTTATCCCTTATTTTTTTTTAGCCTTGGTTCAGTTTTTTTTCCCAGTTTCCCTAATGATATTCCTTAGTAGAACTTGTGAGAAGCTCGATTAGACCAAATCAATGTGTTTCTGATGAAGATGTAGCGCGCTCCCCCGCCCCCTCCCCAGACAGTCTGTCTGTCGCTATTATAACTCTTTATTTCCGAACGAAAAGTGTTAACTTTTCTCCTTCCAAGCTAGTGTTGTTTGCCTAAAAGTCTAGTGTGTACTATGGAGAGCAAATAAAGACACATTAAGGCACAACAGATTTGATAGCCTCGTGGAAAAAGTATTCATTGAGTGATTTAAGGGGGGTGGTGTGGGGCTGGTTTGTTCGGTTATCCTCCCCCCTACAGAAGTACTAAAGTATCTAAAATCGGTTAATTGCTTTCTGTTTTCAAAAGAAACTAAATTGAGCAGAGATATGCATCTCTCCGCGATCTTTTGATCTTTCTTATGGAAGTTCATAAGAAATAATAATAATCGAAGCTTGAAATGGCGAATCTAGGATTAGAATGCGGATTATTTTTGCAAAATGGTTGCTGTCCATTTAAAGCCAATGTAGCATTAGAGATATCAGACCAACCGAACATGAAATCGTAAAACCAAGCGAGCGATAACGTAACTCTCTCCGGAAATGCGCGGATTTAAAAACAAGAATATTTTTAAAACAACATTGCTTATACGTGTCCGAGATTTCATGACCTCAATAAAACAGAAACTGTTTGTTTAGCATGGATTTTTATTTTTATCTTCAAAATCGTAGAATTAAATTTCTCGTGGCGTTCACTCAAAGGTAATCGATTTCATCAAACTAGATCACGTGGTCTTATCACGTGACTAAGTATCTTTTTTTTTCCCTTCAGCCTTCTAAAGATAAAAGGACATCTCCCTTGGGAAGTAAGCCACTTTTTCATCATTGTACTCGGGGAAATAACGTTTCCCGAGTTACTTTCTCTGTTGTTTTCAAACTGTGTTTGTCTTGGGGAAACATTAGGAAACACCGAGCATCGAGTTCCAGATTTCGTTTATTTAGCCAGCAAATATTAATTGCAGTCGGCCGAGAGAATCGCCAGGTCTCGAGTTAAAAGCTTAAAGATACCAAGCCGATTGAATTAAAAAGCTACAAATTTGAAAACCAAAGATCAAACTAGCAAGCCACCCGATGGGTTTGACCAAGGAATACAACACTGATTGAAATTGAAGGAACTCGCGTGCGCTTTATTTGCGTTTGTTAGTGTTATACAAAGGGTGGCAGGTGTGTTACGTCATAAGGCGCAATCATTGAGCTTAAATAGCCGACTACCAAGCCAGTCATAGCTCACTACAAAGATAACACCGTGAGCATAGCTGTCAAGCAAGCGGACCAATTCGGTGGACCTCTCATAAAATAATGTGAATCTTCGGATCGCTGTGCATCAGTAAGAAATTCGAAGAAGCCGAAGAACTGGAACCAAAAATGTTTAAGGAGCTGTGGTTTTCAGTGACTCTAGCAATCATGGGCGCTATTATAACAATAGAGAACCTCTTGGTTTGTTATGTTGTTTATCGTTATAGAAACCTTCGAACGTTCACTAATGGATTCATCGTGTCGCTGGCTCTCTCCGACGCGCTCTTCGGTGGCGTCTTTTTACCTCTGGAAGTCGCTCAGGAAGGCATGGCGTTCAACGAATACCTCAAATCCATCATTCTCCAAGCAAATGTGTTTAACCTCTTAGCAGTCACATTTGATCGCTACCTCGCTGTCATGGCCCCTCTGAGGTACGTGCCGTTCATGGACAAACATTTTCTAAAGCTCCCTATAGCCGCTTGGACATGCCCGGTTTTGATATCATTGATTCCCCTGAGCTGGGAAAACGACTTTACTAGCACGGGCCATCGAGTGTTCTTGTTCTGTATTCTCATTCTTGGCATTGTTATTCCCTATACTTTGATCCTATTCGCCTACGTGCGTATATTCCGGGAAGTAGCACGTCAAGTGAAGAATCTCGCGGCCCTGCAGAATTACCCGGTAGACGGCCGAGTGATGGAGGAGAGAGGCAGAGTTCATAGCGAAGCGAGGGTGACGCGAATTTTCGCTGTTATTTTCGCCATTTTTGTGATTAGCTGGATGCCTGTCATTTACATGACAACCGCCGAAGCCATACGACGTATGGACATAATACCCGAAGAACTGGTCACTATTTCGTGGTTTACACTTGTCATTGGCTCTTTTCTCAACGCTCCTATTTATGCTTTTTTCAAAGCCGACTTTCGGAGGACGTTCAGTCGTATGTTTTGCCGTAAAAAGCGCTCAAGATCAACTTGGAGCCCTGAAGACTGTAGTCAATTTGGTGAAAGACCTAAGTGGGTCTGATTCGACCAGAACCCAAGATACTTGACTATGTAATCGAAAACAGCGCTAGCGCTGAGAAAGTTGACCAAAATCAAGGTAAAGTTAATCATCGCGTCCAAATTGGGGGGAACACACTATGGCGTCGGTTTTCGTTTTTAGTGCAGCACGTAAAGACTAAATAGGAAGGATAGCCAGATTGTGGAGCAGCTAATGAATAAGTAGTGGAAGTAATTTCCCCTTGGGCAAATTACAAGCATCTTAATCTTCAAACGACATATGTTTTGCCAATCACCAAGATCCTCGATGGAACAACAGTATTCTCATCGTTACTGCATCAATGGACATGTATACTCTCAATGTGCTCTCGTTTTTGTCGTAAGTCTACGGTGACAAAATCAATCACCATGATCGTAGCAAGGCGACAGAAGTTTTGGGATTCTTTTAAGAAGTCTGAACTACGCAGTTTTTAGTACTTTTAGCTCGTCTTCGTTTTTATCACTTTCTTAGTATACGTATAGATCTGTTCTTCCAATCCGAAGAGATACTTTTGCTCGTCGTAACAAACAAGATAAGATTTCAGTTTTCAGTTTTCAGTTTTATGACATAAACCAACGTGGAATTGAATCACCCATGGGGCGAAATTGTAATCTAGCCTAAATTGGCCCTACGATATCTGCTTTTGAGAAGAGCACCAATATCGCTATAACTCGTACACTCGAAGTATTCCTTAGATTATACCACGGCCGACATTGATAGATTGTTTTGTTAAAAGTGTGGCTTTAGGTGTTTGATGGTAGGGATTTTCAGGGGGGTACCTGTAGTTTTATGACACTGCTTAACTCGTAAATACGTCATTAAAAGTCTTTAAACGTCTGTAGATCTTCATCTTTATCTCAGTTCGGAATCTTTATAATCTCGATTAGAAAAATAATAATGTGTACATACACTATTTGTAGATATTTAGCTCGTGGTAAGTCAGGTAATCAACGAGTCATTGGAGTTGTTTTTCTTATTTCTGCTTGGTGTTACTTGCTATAAACTCACTCTTTCGAGAGAACAATATGTATGTTTTGCATGGGTTGATTTCATGATTGACAGACGGTTCCCATAAGTTGCAATATTCATGCCCCGAGGAAGCGAGAACTACTGGTTGCTTATCACAGTACGGTCAGGTGAACTTTCCTTCTGCGCAGATTGTCTCAGTGTCGAAAACTGAGAGGAAAGATATTTTGCGTTAATCAGAAGAAGGATCTCTGGACCAAATTTCATTAATCACGGCTTGGAAGCTTCAAAGAGGTATTTTTCTTGGCCCGACTAGCCTTGTTGCTATTTATAAATACATGCTCATAACATGCACATTGCTTGTCGGCTTATCCATGATATAACACCTACAATAGCATGATAGCTTCTTAAACACTTAGATGATTTCAATCAACGCAAAAAAGTATGAAGACAAAGTGGCATGCAACCTAAGCCTCGCTTTCAGACAAACCGGGTCCGCATTAATAACCGGGTTAATTCCCCAAGATATCATATATAATGTTCCAGGTGTCTTAGCTAAAGAAATAGACCGTTCTTTTCTTCCTCGAATTTCTTTCCAGTCAGTGTTTTAATGTAAGCAAAGAAATGTATTTCATAAACCACTCGTAACTCGATATCCAGTCCATTAGCGGCCATATGTGAGATACCTAACCTGTTGGGATTCCAAGTGTTATCAAGCCTCCAATGCAGAGGGTAACACGTCTGACTAGACCGACACACTAATCTCGGTGGAGTGGTTTAGAATCGATCAGATTATTACGAATGGGATAAGGTTGTTAATAATGGCATCGCCGCTCTCTACAACATTAGGTCGGGTTCAAAAATGGGCGGATCTTGGAACATTCGATTACGGCTTTCTTTATCCATAAGAAATGTCAATAAGTTCTAAGGTGGCACTATTCGCTTTTCCTCGTAAGACAAGCTTTCCGATTACATTGTTTCTAAACATTTTAAAAATGATCGCAATTATGTAAAGTATATAATTGTGTCAAGGTGATGTTTAAAAATAACGTCAATATGTTTATATTTTTTCCCACTTGCTGTGATCGCGTTTACCAGGGAACGTCAGGTCCTTTCGAATCGAATATCTAGTTGAAGTCAGTTACGATTTCAGTGTAATTTATCTCGGTTTGGAATAAGATTAGTCATCGTGCGGTAACAAATAAAGGGTTTGCACTGGGCTAGTGCCAATTGGTCGTTTGCCTGGCCGGTACCAAATGAAATGACATGTTCGTCAGTAATCGAAGATAGCCTTACAGCTTGAACGAGAGAGAGGAACATCTGCTGGCAAGCTGCTAAAATCTATGCAACAGAATTGCTCTTGATTATTGCAAGATGTCGTATTCTGTCACAAGGAGGATGGGTCTCGTTACTTTTTCGATAGGTGATTGGTTTATGATGGTTTTTGCATGACTTACGTGCAGACTGTGATCACAAGGGTATACTTGGTTAAAGTGAGCTAACTATGCCTGTTTTATTAGACTTTGTTCGGCTATCAGTCATGCTTTATTCACACTATTAGTAGTTTATTCGCTAGTTTTCATTCAGAATATCAATCACGCTATCACGCTACCATTTCTCTCATTTTCGCGCGCTTTTCGATATCAACACAATAACAATCTTCATCGCAATTTGCATAAGCTATCCATGGATTTATGCTACCGGTGCTTCTAGTCTGGTAGAGGCGATCATGTTACAAGCGGTTTATTAGGTAAAGATTTGTACCCGCCAATCCGAATACGTTATGACCGTATTAACTACGTTATTTTTCGATTACGAATTCTAATTGGAATACAATATACCTTGCCTTGAGCTTTTACGAATAACTTGGAAATAATTAACAGAAAGGGGATTTGGATATTTCCTATACTTCTTCAGAATAAATATATTTTAGTATTATAAAAATTCATAGATCTTTAGAAAATAATTCATATGTATTTTGATATATAAATAATATTTATTCCACTTCAACTGAGCTATAACTCTTCAATTTCTTATATGTATTCCTATTTTTTTTCCCGGTTTGGCTGGATATATACACATGTAGGTCTATAAAGAAATGGTCCTTAAATATCGATGATCAACAGTTACTCATCTTTTATTTTCCTTTTGTGTAAAATATTAGAAACTTTTAATGCGTAACGCGTCAAATTGAGCTGTTTTATTCCAACCGCGTTAATTCTTTTTCTGAAATGTTTCCGGTTTTATCAAATTTATTCATCCACGCCAAGCGTATTTCGGACGAATTCAATTAATCTGTATCTTCAGTTAGATTTAGTTAGTCAAATGAATAATAAATCTTCTGTGCAAAGCGTGGTAAGATTCTTTGAAGATTAGCGCCCATATACTTTTCTTCTTTTTCTGGGATTTTCTTACATTTTTCTCGGGGTAATTTCAATTGGAGTTCCATTCTTTGGGAGTCTGAGATAAAGAGAATTAGTCAACGAGAGCGTTCAAACTCTACGGAATAATACGACACTGCCCTCGAGGTAAAAGATCTCCAACTTCCACCATCCAAGCCGCACTGGTTACAATGCATTGCTAAGAAGCTTTCAGTTTTTTTAAAATTTATTAGAAATGATCTTAGTCGGCGCTCGCGGGTCTTATTGGTTAGCTGTTAGTTATCAAGATTGCTTTCAGTTGACATTATATGAATATAAAGGTCTTATCTCATACATACATAATAGACGCAAGAAGTTCTATCTTGGTGATCTCGATTATTAATTACACAAGAAGTCTACTGAGATGACCGTTTTCATGGCTGGTTGAATTTTTGACATAGAATAATGAGTCACCTACTTCGTGGCAGATGCCCCGAGCAAATATAAAAAAGGTTCTTATCTGTCTCTTTTACTAGTTAATGGAGGTCTTGAAACCAACTTTCGCAAATTCTACACGTTGTGTTGTTTTACGTGTTTGGTGTTTACTGCGACACGAAGGTGATTTGAGTACAAATTAACAAAGTACAAGTTGTACAATAAGTTCCAGATTTTTCGGCGATGTAATCCCCTCGCCCAGACTTCGCCGGCAGCATTAAAGTGTAATGGATATTTTTATTCATAATTCATTCATAGGAATCATTGCATTTGTTTTGGTAATTGTAGGGACAATAATATCATTGATTTTACCGAGCGTTTCATTCATGCGATGATTACAATCGAACATCTTTTTATGAGGAGCTTCAGTCCGGTCGATGGACCAACATCGGGAAATGTTTCCCGGATGTTACGGGGATAAGAACCAAATGCGGTGAAACATAAAGAATTAATGTAAGCTTGGAAAATATACAGGCCTATCGTGTACAATCATCAAACAAAATAGCGGATAGAGCTTCAACTGTGAGGGAAAGACGAAGGTAGACTAGAAGAATGAATAAAAAACGATACAGAGAAATTGAGACTATTAGTCACTTGGAATAGCCCAGAGAAAGAAAGAACTTGAAAGGCACTGATCCGACTGAATAATGAAAGAAAAGAGAAGAAAAGAAAAGAAAAAGAGACAGCCAACAATCCTTCGTTTCCAGACACCATAGCCGTGGGGTACTCTCCTCCCACATTCAGCTTCCTACCGTCTCCACACCACAACTCGTACACATTCCTTCATTCCCTGACAGAATTCGCTTCCCTTTGCTAGATAAAGGGTCCTTATCCGTGCACGTTGGTGCTGTAGGTCGCCCATAATTCAGTCAAAACACTTTGGCAAGCCTGCTTTAGAATTGTCTTCAACAACGAGAGATCATATTCCTGGAGCCACAGCCATCGTTTAGTTCATGAATATTGATTGCAACGTGTCACTAAATGTTATTAGATTGAAATACTTTAGGATGATTGTTTTTTAGCTGAACGACAAAGTATTGCATGTACTACTTAGACTAAGATTGTAATAACAATATTGTTGAAACAAAACTGGCTGTGAAAGACATAGAAGCACTCATTTACAGCGATTCTCAAAATTCTGCGAAC
>JAABNW020104001.1:7009-27912 GCA_015164035.2 Radianthus crispa
GTCTTCTAATCCTCACACCAAACTCTCTCCATCCCTAGAAGTAGCCACAGAAGACTACTGTTTTGTTTTCTGATAAGCGACGATCAAAAACGCTGTTTTCTTCAATGTGCTACTGAGGACCCTAAAATATAATATGCTTCCACATTAGCTCAACAAATGTTTATGGTTTAAAGTTAGAGTGGTCTGCATAAAATTTTACAAATAAGCCATGTTGGATGTTAGGAACAAAATAAATAGAGAAATGCCAGACCTAATTTTCCCTTGTCCCAATACCATGTAAGCAAAAACCCTTTGATGAGTCTACCTAGGAAACTTCAAATTTCTAAACTAAAACGAAAGTTCTGGGAGTACTGTGAAGAAATGTTGTAATGTGGTATTTTTAGTTGAGATGAACAAGAAAAAGGATAAAAAAGCCAAGCTCAAGAAAAAACTAAAACAGAAATTACAACAAAAACAAGAAAGAAGTCGATCACAAGCTAAGAAACAGGATTCCAAGGCTGGCCTTTCAGAAGCTACTAATGCAAACTTGTAAGTAAATAATCCTCACTTATTAAACTCTAAAGCAGTTTAGGGCTTGTGTGAGTAGGTAAAAGCATGGATGCGCTTGACAAAATATACCTGACAAGTTTGTCTGTTTGTTGTTTTAGACCACCTCCACCAACAGGGAAGTTTTCCAGTTTCTTCAATTTGCTGAAAGAGATATTCTACAGTATGCCTGATTATAAAGCCAGTTTGCATAAGGTTAGATAAACCATCCAATTGCCACAATGCTCTGAAATCCCCCCCCCCCTATTCTTAGATGACAACATTCATGTGTAAGTACCAGTATTGTTGATACCACATTTTCTTTATATTATTTTATGCAGATTGAAGAACAAATCAAGGCTTGGCAGGTATGAAGGACCATGTTGTTTTTTCTTCTTTTTCGGTGTGTCCCATTATTAAATGTGGATGTGCCTTTCATGTTGACAGAGCTCACCATCTGCAACCCTCAGTACCTGGAGCAAGGACCAGTTAGACTGGGTCAAGCTGGTTTACTCTTCCCTTATGTACATTTCTGGAAGCTCTGGAGGTATTTCAAATATAAAAATAAATCAAATAGGATGCTGATATACCTGCATTCACAGCTTGCTCTCTTGTCTGCACTGCTAACCAAAATGTACACACCCATCCCTCCCTTGATCAATATTTTTGTCCTAGTTACGCCATCAACGTTTGTTCCGCTGGTTGATTTTAAAGAACGACCTCAGCAATGGAAGTGGATTGGTGAGTTTACTTCTGAATTGAAAAGTTGTGTTGGGTGTGTGTGTGTTGGGGGTGCGAAGGTGGTGATGGTGGTGAGGGGGGGGGGGGGGGGTTGGGACCATAGTCTCTCTTGGTATCAGTAAGTACCCATTGCTCCCTAAAATAGAAGCTGTTCTTTTCGTCAGGTGCTTTTCGTGATTCTGATGAAGAGCTTGCTCAGCTGTGCCAGGATTGGCTGAAAGTGAAGGATCAGCTGTCAATCAAAAAGGTACAAATACGTGTACATCAGTCATCATATGACGTAAAACATGGGCAAGACCGAGGAAATTTAATTTAATAAAACTTAACTTAGGAATTATTTTTCAGGTGACTGCTGAAGGTGGAAGCACAGTCAACGCTCCCGAAGCCAGGGTGTACGTTATAAATCATCTTTTAGATGTTAATTTTGATCTAAATTTCCTGTAACTACGGTAGCTGCATTTTCAATTGAAATTGTGACTTTGTTGGAAAAGTTGCGGACTCCTTGAGTTTGACACTTGAATTTGTTATCTTTGACTTCGTTACAGCTTCTGGTCTCTTACCACTTTCCGCATATTCTACCAGGCTTTGTGACAGCGCACAGCACGCTGGCCGCGCCTTTTTAGTTTCTTCGATTTCTTCTTGTAATGTTCTCATGGTCAAACAACATGGTCAGACCAGACCAGACAAGACTAGACAATCAACAAATGACACATTTGCATGTTTGTTCAGGAAGACGGATTACGTTGTCAGACCAAGTACAAGCACAGAACAAGACATATTCAGGGAACAAGAACTCAAGCGGTACATGAACCCACATAAGGCCTACACCTACCACATGCACGGATTTGAGTCTGTTGTTGGTCCTGTCAAGGTAAGCTGTAGTGCCACCTACTCTTGCCTCTACATACATCCTATACACATTTTGAACGGTAACTGTTGTAGCTTTTAAAATCAATTGTCAGTGCTACTTCATCGTGCTTTACTCTTTTAGGGAGTGTTTTCCAAGGAGACCAACTTGAACAAAGCGAGAGAACATTCTCTTCTGGTTTCCAATCGTCCTCCTTTTGTTACCATCTTGACTCTGGTACGCGATGCTGCAGCTCGACTACCGAATGGAGAAGGAACAAGAGCAGAAGTTTGTATCATTTTATCTGTTACAGCACTAGCCTTCACTGGCAAATGGAATGCAACATCAATACCACGGGCGTAACGAGGGGGGCCTAAAATTTTCGGAACCAGCAATTTTTCCTTGATCTTAGTTAGGAGTAGCGTTGGGATGGGCAAGGCTCCCCCCCCCCCAGAATCGACATCTCGCTACGCCCCTGATCAACAGCTTGCCCGGGTATTGCCTCTTTAACGTTCTAACTAATGATGTTGATGATTTTACTCTGATGCTTAGGTTTGTGAGCTTTTAAAAGATTCACAGTTTTTAAATAAAGATGCAACAGAGGCCCAGGTAAAAGACCTGTCTTCTCTTCCCTTCCGTTCACTTTCCTTCCCTTCCCTTCTCATTTCATCCCTTCTCATTTCATCCCTTCTCTTTTCTTTCTTTCCATGACCTTCTTCCAATCTCTACTCTACCATTCCCATTTCCTCTCCTATTTTCCTTTTGCCTCGCCTCTCTCCCTTTCTTTCTTTCATAGTTGTTGTCTCATCATTTTTGGCAGATCCATACCGTGGTTAGCGGTGCTCTCGACCGCCTTCATTACGAAAAAGATCCCTGTGTCAAGTACGATAGTAATAGGAAGGTCTGGATCTACCTTCACCGAAACAGAACAAAGGAAGAGTTTGGTAAGAGTACACCTCCATTATTTGCCACCAAAAATAGATAGCTGCTTGTCTTGCGAGCCATGTCACTTGAATGTAGAAAACATTCCCGCTTTAGCAACAATGTATGTAATGTGGCACCTTTTTCCATAGCTTTAGAACAGCCAAGAACATTTGGGAAGGACTTTAAGAGCAATACTTTCTTGACCTTTTTTTTTCAGAGAAAATCCACCAAGCCAATGCAGCCGCGGCCAGAGCTAAAAAGATGCAGAAACCAAGAGTACCACGCCATTCTAAAGCTAAGGAAGGGAGCCCTTCTCCATCGGTCTCAGAAACAGTCGATCCAAGCGCCGTGCAAGCTGTTGCTTCCCCAGGTACTCAGGCAGCGCCTGTGTCAAGCAAACCATTCGAAATGAAGAAACCAGGGATAAAGATCAAGATAGCTGGGAACACCATAACTGGCCATCCTAAAGTCTCTGTTATAACTTCTCTGACGGGACCTGTGGCTGACGAAAAGACTCCTTCCTCATCGGAAGGAGAAAAAGAACACACAGCTACCAGCCAACCTGGATTACCTGGTCAAAATACGCAGCACGTGATAGCAGGAGGCAAGTCAAAATTGAATACTGTCGATCTGAATTCGAAATCCATCGCCTCTTCTCAGTTCAGCCCGCCATCTCCTGGTCACAGGCAAACGAGCGCTTTGAACTCACAAACAAGTGCGCTGAACAGTGCCAGCCTTCTTTACGCACCAACCGGGGACGAGCCTGTGGATGTGGTAAGCGAGATACGAGAAGAGAGTGCGGGCAGCGAAGGATCAGTATCTACCAGTAATAGTGAGAATGAAAGCAGCAGTGGGAATGAGAGCAGTAGTGATGGAGAAGAATCTGTAGATGAACCTACTGGAGGGAAAACCAAACACGGAGGTAAGATGTGACGTTAAGATTCGGTTTGCTAAAGTTGCGGTCAACTCGAGCAAAGCGTTCAACAGATTGTAGAATATTTTGCGATGCAAGTAGCAAAGCAACTGTTGCTGGTTTACCATCCCGCGTGCAACCGGTTCTTCTTTGCTGCTAAGAATGAAAAGAGCTTCTACTTCGAGCAGCACAGTCGCGCAACAAAAATGGGGTTATACGAGCAACATTTTAGACGACGACGACGACGACGACGATGCAAGTTTCAATGTTGTGCAACAAGCAACGATAGTTTGTAGTAATTTTTGGTTTTTGCATTTTAGGTCTAAAACTCCACCAAGATGAACGCGAAGATGTTGACAGTCCACAATCAATAGGTATAAGATACGAAAGGAAATGAGTTAATCTCTCAGTCTAAGAAGATGCCGAGTTCTTACCCTAACTGTGGTTTATTCGCAGAACACCATTACAAACTACAAAGCCAGAAGGGAAAGGATGCCATGTCACAATCCTATGGTAAGATACTGGACCTACAAATGCTGCAGTTTTCTTGCACTGACTACTCAGAATTGATCATCCGAAACCGTTTTGTCATTTTCTAGAGTTTCCTTCCCTTGGAGACCTTTCAAGGAAGGAAGACAACGAGTCTGAGGACGAACAGGATGAATCGGGAACCAGTGAAGGTCAGAATGCCCGAAAAATCTTTGCTGTTACGGTGTTTCTGCTGCTACGCATGTTTGCTATTGCTGATGATGTTGTTGTTGACCTTACACTAAGTTACCATGTTATTTTTCTTTCATTTCCCTTAGATGGCGAAGGCAGTGAGAGTGAAGAAAGCAATGACGACTAGGATTGGAACTTCAGTACGCCATAACCATACCTAAACAACGTGCTGAAGCGATGACGAAGGATGACAACACCCCTGTGATCCTGGACTGACGAGATACATGAAATTAGGCTGATAATGATACAAAAAGATTGAAAGATCAAGAGAAAAGTTGGTTCAGTAGTTTAGATAGTCAAGTTTTCAGCATCAATGTATATGGTTTTAATAGTGTTGTATATAAATAAAAAGAATTCCACTAAATCTGACTGACTCCTTTACTCTCATTCAACCATTTCCACGTATACCAATACCAGGGTATCAAAATTTTACCAAGGGAGGGGAGAGATAGTCGACTATTGTTAAAGCTGAGCCTGTTCGATCATGACCAGCTGTTATCGGTGAAGCGCAAGCGCAGTTTATCTATACAATATGGCTGCCACGGAGGCAGAAGATGATCAAGAAACACTCACCAAAACATTATTTACAGAATCCTTCCCAGGTTAGCTCCGATTTCTATCATAATTTCAACAATTGTCAATACGACTTTTCCTAAATGTACTGTGTATTTATTTTTCCAGAATCCTGGCGAGATAGCCCTGATTTCGCTGTTTATCTTGCCGAACTTTGTTCTTCAGGGGTAGACAGACTTGGTAAGCTCACATTTTCATTATATCATTTTTCTCAATATTTTTTTTTGATTTCTCATTATTACTGAATGTGTTAAATACTCTTCTTCTGGGAGTTAAACATGTACAAGAATATGCTATTTTTGTACAATTTTGATTTATATTACTACCATTTTCGAGCTTTCGTGAACAACAAACATTTAAACTTACAGCGATTCTCTAAATTAAATTCTGCGAACTCGGTAGTTACAAGTTGCACATTGGAATTTGGTTTTTCGTTGCCGCCAGTCACAAACAAGAAAGGTACCGACTGATTATCATTGATTGATGGAAGCGAAAAAACAATTTCACAACAAACCTTTGAAGTGTTAGAGTTCGCAGAATTTTGAGAATCGCTGTAATACCACGTTTGTTTGTTTGGCTAGACAAACGGCAACGTTTTGATCTCGAACGTGGGAAGTTTGAAGACTACATGTTTTGTGACGCTACCCAACTCGTTTGGGAACCTTTAGTGTAATGTCTGAGTTAGTTTGAAGTTTAACTAGATATATTTAAATCATGTGCATAGATTTTGTGATTTAAAGTTCCAAAACCTTCAACGGCATTAGAAAAACGTGTATTTTTGAGTTTTCAAAATTTCCACATTCAAGATCAAAACGTTGCTGTTTGTCTAGACAAAGTGACAGGTTTAACGCTTGAACAAACACAGTAAAATGTTTGTCGTTCACAAAAGCTCAAAAATGGTAGTATTTATGGCTGTATTGTTAGTTGATTTCCTCTGGTTGAACATATAGCTTGTGACTTTCCCTCTACAGATTGAATTAAAAGCCAATTCCTCTGTATAATTGTTCTTTGAGCATTTCATTCTAGTCTAGTGTATGGCTACATTTTACAAGATATGTGTAATTAAATCAACAGCTCGAGAACCCGACCGGTTGGCTGAAGAAAGAGATCAAGTTCTTCAACAAACTCAGGATCTTGCTTTCCATAACTACAAAACATTTATCAAGACAGCTGATTGTACGAGGGAGATATTCCAAGATGTAAGTCACTTAGAAAGCCTAGTGTTCTTAATAGTAAATTGACTGCCATAATGGAATATATTTGATACAGATTGTTGATAGTAACCGTAACTCGGAGGACGATGATGAAGATGATAAGGGTGATCAGATTAGGACTGAATGTAGAATGTTGTAAGAACATTAAAAAAGTGGAGGGAACAGAGACAAATATAAACTATTTTGTTTCTTAATGTTATGTTTATGTTTTGAACCAGTTTCTTTCAGTAGAAAATCACGTCGAATCATTATTAGACAAGCTTCCAGGATTCTCCCAGACATGCGATGAATTCATGAAAGCTGCTCAAGAAATCAACACCAGGTAACATTGACACAAAATGAAGAAAGTAAACTGAGATTTCTGAAACACCCTTTGACTAACTGAGCTTTGTTTTTTTTGTTTTGGTCCATTTCAGTCGAAGGCTAAATTCTTTGACTTTAGCAAGACACACCCAGTTACTTGAAATTTTGGAAATTCCTCAGGTTTGTGAAGAATTGTAATTTGATTTCTAAACCTTGAAAGGATGAAAGTTAAGACAAATCCAACCCACAGATTGACTTGGAATCTAACATAAGGTGATGGGTAGGTTTTCTTTCCAAAAGGATACGTAGTGACTTACCTTTGTTTCATGCACCCAGCGACCTAGGTTTCCTGGGTGCCAATTTGTCTGAAAACGAGGCTAGTCAGTATTGAGAGTCTAAGATGGGTTAGGAATCTATCACCAAGAGAATTACCAAGAATATCTTTTTCATTTAGCATGATTTCATGTTTACTAAACTTACAGTACTACCTCAAGACAAAACCTTCGTAAACTGATCACTGACTCGCCTCGTTTTCAGAAAAATTGGTACCCAGGAAATCTCAGTCACCAGGCTTGTCGGCCATTTTTCGAATAAGCATTGGATTCAACTGATTAAAGTTTTTATACATTTCCAGTTGATGGATACTTGTGTTCGTAATGGTTATTATGAAGAAGCTCTTGAACTTGCATCCTACGTCAAGCGTCTTGAGCGAAAACTCTCCAACATTCCTATTGTGCAAAAGATCGTAACAGCAGTGCAGTCCTCTACCCAGCTCATGCTCTCACAACTTCTGCAGCAGCTTCGCTCCTCAATTCAGCTTCCAGCCTGTTTGAGAGTTATTGGTTATCTACGTCGCCTTGAAGTGTTCCACGAGGCTGAACTCAGGATAAAGTTCTTACAAGCACGAGATGCATGGTTGAAGAGTGTTCTGAGTGGCATTCCAGCTGATGACCCTTATTATCACATTACTAAGACAATTGAGGCTAGTCGGGTGCATCTGTTCGACATTGTTACACAGTACAGAGCTATTTTCTCTGATGATGACCCACTACTCTCCATGGAAGATGAGGAGAGCCCAACTTATAGTAATTTATTCCACTGTTGGATTGTGCAAAAGGTATCTCAGAAGTTTAGTTTAAATTATTTAGCTTTCTTATTCTATTTATTTTCATTCCTTTTTTCACTTCAAATCTATTCCCACCCATTCTTTCATTTCCATTTTTTCCCAATCTCTGTTTCCATGAATTTTTCCCCAAAAAGGAAAATTCAGCATCATAGTCAGCATCATCATCTACTTTCCACTTACATTTCAGTTTCCCGTCCATTCTTTCCCATTATGTTCTCTTTCACCAGGTGTCTCACTTCCTAGAAATTTTAGAAAAAGATTTAAACCTTGGAGTAGGTGGTCGACTGGATTCCCTTCTTGGGCAGTGTATGTACTTTGGGTTGTCATTTAGTCGTGTCGGAGCAGACTTTCGTGGTCTCCTGCCACCTCTCTTTCAGTCGGCATCATTAAGACTGTATGTTGCTGCTCTGCAGGATGCTACTAAAGTGTAAGTTTTGCATTCAAATTTAGGATATAAAATATTATACTCACTCTTATCCTGTAAAGAAGTACCGATGTTGTTAAATTTCCTTGAATGATTCCCAAAAAGAGTTTGATATTTGTGCCCTTTCTGAGCTGCTGGCATATCTACTATTATGAGGTATGCAGATTTGTTTTTGTGCTTGAAGAACTGCCATGTTATCTCAATTTATTTTATGTTTGATGTTTATTTTTTGTAGATTTGAAAAAACGATGTCTTCATACACCTTGCAGTCTCTTCCAAGTGTGTTGACTTCCACAGTTATGTCCACCACTATACAAAAGGTAAAAAATGAAGATCAGTCAGCAGCTAATCTTTTATCTATGTTGCCCTAAGACCCAAATCAAACTTCCAAATGGCATGACACAAGACTGCTTTGTTATTCATGTTTTCATTGGTGTGAGTTAGATGTTCGTGGGTAAAGAATTTTCTGAAACTTGGTATGAAGAAACTTAATGATATTCATGTTCAAAATATCAATTAAGAAATAGGCATCACTGTCTTTATTTTTGGGCTACAACTTATGGAATGTGGACTATTTCGAATAAAATAATGTGCTTTATATCATATTTTATGATCTCAAATTAAAACATTTAAAAAAATGAAAACTAGATTCTGATTTGACATTTTTCTGAAGTTAAGAATAGGTCTTCATAACAAAGAAAAGAACAAAATGATCAAAAATGGTTCTGCTCAAGAATTATGAAGATTCGAAGTAGCATGTCACCATCAAAGTGCTTGAGTTTTGATCATCAAAGGGGTATAATTTCTTTGAATAAATAGCTATCATTTTTACCCTGTGATGTCATTTTTTCTCATTTTGACATATATTATAGATCTTCAAAGTAGCCTGATTTTAAGAAGAAAAAAGTGGATCACCTTTCTTAATGTTTTGCCAATCAAAACATTCAAAAGATGTGATGAAGATGAGTGTGTGTGCATAAAGTTCATTAGTAGAAAGCATGCTCGGGAACAATGCCAGTGAACTTCTGAATGTTAATTTGCACATTTCACCTGTGTCTTGGAGGCTGAGACTGCAATGCAGTGTGAAATAGAATTCCCGGCTAAAACAAAAAAAAAACACAATTTTGACTCAAATTCTTCTTCTTCAGTCTGATGAGGCTACAAGAAATCTTACCCCTCCATTCAGCCTACTGGAGCACCCTCCACTGGCTGCATATATTAATGCAATACTATCGGCCTTCAATGGACTGAGACACTGTGCACCACTGGCACTAGCTTACCCAGTACGCCATGAATTACAGGTGTCACTTACAGCAGTTGTTGAAGCTACATGTACATTTCACAGGTATGTTATAGAATGAATGACATAAGTTGCACCCAATTCTTACAAACTATTTAATGCCAATCATTCACATTCGCACGTCTCATTTATTTTCCCAGAACTGAAGCACCAGCTCTGAATGAAAAAGAACGCTTACTCTTTACAAGTTTTGCCAAAGCAATTGTCAAAGACCTTGTACCTTTCATTGATCGTTGCCTAGCAGCAATCTTCCCGCCAAATGTGATTATCATGACTAGTTCCAGTACTCTCAGTGATGGACCTAACCAACCAATGGGACTGAAGATAAAGGATATTACGTCATCCTTGTTACCCCTGATCCCCCAGGAGATAATTATTGAAGAGCAAGAAATCAAAACAGAAGAAAAATCAAATCCACATTTTGGTAAAAATAAGCAAGTGGCAAAGACTTTAGAAATTGATAGGTTTATTAAAAATGAAATCAAAGATGAGGAAGAAAGTCGAAAGGAAAAGCAAAATGAAACAGAAGAAATTCAGGACACAGATTCCCAAGAGGAAATTGCTCAAACTTTGTCACTGCAAACAAACGTGGATAAAGATGACAAGAAAATTGACTAGCATGTAGAAAAATGCAAGTAAAAATTTCCATTGATACAAAATGCATTGGGCGTAATTTTTTCCGATTTCGAACCGCATGTCATTCTATTCATAATGTAGTCTTCTATTCATGAAGTATATGCATAATTAAAGGAAGAAATGACACAAGGTCTGAGAAACATTACATCACAATAGAAAAGGTCCGTTGTGTAGTTAGCACCAGGAGTTAGAGAGATGTAGTAATATTATCCAAGATAATGTTTACATGGGATTATCAAAAAAATTAAATATTTCAGCAATAAATGTTCACCTTGGTTTTGTGTTACTTTTCTTATCTACCTTATTCACAAAATGAGAACTTCTTGGTCTCCTATGACCATAATGGCAACATATTGGAAAGAGTTTTCTTGTCGGTTTGTTGCTTTTTACCTACATAATGTCAAAATATAAAAAAACGCCAAAAACGTGTTTCATACGTGATGCCCCTTGTACCTGTTGAACTGCTGTTCTTTTAGTGATGCATTAAGCTGATGTTACACGAGACGATTTGCAGCGACGATTTTTCGCGATACGCTGAGAAAAAATCGTCATTTTAAGCTGCGATGAATTGAAATCAGCTTAAAACATGATAAACTTATTCCAATGTCCAAATGCTTGTTCCTTGGTTCCGTTTGGCATTTTTACATCGCAAAATCTTTGTGCGAAACAGCGTATCGCGAAAAATCGTCGTAAATCGTCTCGTGTAACATCGGCTTTAGTGCTAAGTGCATTCAGTTTGCTTGCCATGTCAGGACTAAATTATAATTATATGAACTAACTTAGAGTGCAAATACTATATCTTAAAGTACTTTCTTAACAGATTCTATGATGTTGGAAATTATATTTCTATTGTGTTCTATTAAATCCTAATGTTTTTAGTGCCATTCATATAGTGTTTGCACTCTTCGTTGGTTCGTTTATCTATTTCAAGGAGGGAGTGCAGTACTTTAAATAAGATTAATGCACTAATGCTGTAATGGCCTTTCCATGAATTACATGGGCACATGGATGGATTCAAAGTCATCTAGGTCACTGTCGTAGACCTCGTCTACTTCGTTATCTAGCTCTTCAAGTTCACTCTCTTTGTAGAACCTTTCAAGTAGCTTCCTAAGTGGTATCAAACAGATGATAAAGAAAGGGAAACCAGGCGCGACAGGGGAGAGCTTCGTAGCGAAGAGTATGACGACACAGATGATCTGCACGATGGTGAAGACATTCATTTTGGCTGTTGAAACGTTGCGCACGTAGTTCAGGTCCGGGTGATGACTTGGAGAGATGAAGAGTAGCTTGGAGCGCTCGCAGAGCTGAAGGTGTGACATGGAGGACACGCCGAGGAAGATGAAGACCCCGAAGAGGACAGCGATGGGTATGAGGCGAAGTACAGGAGCAAGGAGAACTGACACGCCAATTAGAAGATGGATGACGACATTGGTGACTCTCTGTTCTTTGACCTCGATGAGATGAGGGTGCTCGCCTGGGGGATTGTTGGTGCTCAGGACGGACAAGGCGTGGAAGTGTGACACCGTGTGAACAGGAGTGGCGCACATCCACGGAAGGCCAAGAATGGAACACAAACCGACCAGAAGACCGACGATGAATAAATCAAGGTTATAGCCTGGCCCTTTCTTCAGCTTGTTATCTTTCTTGTCCAAGATGACGTTGCAGAACTCTACCTCCATGAAGAGAAGGATGCTGACAAGAATTGCGGGAATCAATGCCGCCATGATACTACCGGCTGATGTAGTACTCTCAACCCCCATGGGATTCACGAGCCAGCCAGTTCTCCTGGGAGACGTTAATGTCAACACTCCATCAGGCACTTCCAGCTCATGCGTCGATATGCTTCCCGCGAACAATTTCAAGATGATCATGGCAATAATCGCGATGAGGACACCAAAGTCACTTACGATCCTTCGCATGACGTTACCAAAGAAATGGCTGTGTCGTAACTGCCGCAAGCTGTGCGCAATGAAGAAGGTTCCAAATGAGAGGATGGTTGTGAAGAGCGCGGTGTTGAGATACTCCTCCGAGCTCTGGTGGCCATCTTCGCCATGCTTCTGGTTCTCGTAGTCGTAGAGCCTCCACACGTACGATACGCCATCGTAGATGAAGATGAGTGAGATCAAGAGCGCAAAGATCTCCTCCGTAAAGCGAGTGAAGTAGCGAATCAAGAAGCACCCCTCGAAGGCAATGATTGCAAAGCAGATCACCATGACCCACAGACCAACCCACGCTCTCCAGGGAAGGTACTCGATATTATAACTTTCACACAGTTCGAAAGTGTTCTTCTCAAACACCAAGAGCGGTCCTGTTGCACCGATAATAATCAGTGGCTGTCCTGCAAACAGGGCAAAGATGATTCCACAAAAAGCAGTCGCGAAGATCATCTCGGATACTCCCATCCAATGGTGGGTATTTTCGTACAACAGCCCGCCAAACGAGATGGCTGGAGCCAAACAAGCAAGATAGACGAAGATAGTAGCTATAACACAGCGCATGTTCAGAGAATCCAAGATATCGCTCTTGTACATAGCGAATCGCCTCTTCACATCACGTACTAAACCACCGCAGAATCGCCCAGTTCTGTGAAGCGCTTCTTCCACTTCTGGGATCTCTGCTTCTTCGGTAACTTTATCGCTAGGTTCTTTCCCCTTTGCTTTTTTGATCGTAGCTTCTCGTCTGCGAAGAGCTATCTCTTTAGTTTGATCCGCCAGGATGGGAATGGTTTGGCTCAAGACGTTGCGGTCGTATTCCCCAGGAGGAATCAGAATGCTATCTGCCAAAAAGCTATCTATTGACTGAAGCAGGTCGTGGACATCCTGACAAAAGGATAAAAAAAAAGTGTTCTAAGCCATCAATAATAGTCCTTAATTTCTTTTGAATCAAGTGTTCTGTTAGCTGTCCTTCCTTCCTTCCTTACCTTCGCCGAGTATGCCGAATCAAGGAAGAGTTTCTCGGACATGAGCGTAGCCATACTACGCCCCACCTCATGATAATTTATCACTTCATCTTCTGGCCCCAGTAGGATGAACAAAAACCTCACTGGTATCGTGACCTCTGCTAAATTCTTTAGTTTACAGCCGTGCAGGAGTCGAACAAAAGCCCCTAATGGTCTAGTGAGCTCTTCGTGGGTTCCAACAAGAACAGTCGTAGCTTCAGCATTCTTAGGGATTTGCCGTTGTATCGTGGACACCGTTGGTGGCACGGAAACTGGCTCAGGGAGAAAGGAATAATGGGGTGTATCTTTCGGCTGGGAGGATGGCCCTGCCTCCCTGTTAACATCATGAAACATTCCATTAGAAAAAGGCTAGTGTAATAAGAATACTGCTCTATAAACCTTCCGGGTTGAATGCAAATGATTTCCCTATCTTTAATTTCAGTCAAAATCTTTGTTTGAGGGCTTTCAAAAAGAAGTTACCTTTGAATTATACAAAAGAAATAATACCCAAGAGAGTGATTTGTGCTTTAGAAAGAAGCTTAAAGAATGAGGTGAACAATTCTCGTCTACCTTTTCTTTCTAGCAATAACAAAGTATTTGGAAATGAAAAAGAAAGCAAACACTGAGTTTATATCAGCTTACCCCTCTTCCACGATCAGTGGCAAAGGCTTGTTATATTTCTTGTTTGACTCACTAGTTGTCGATGTAGGGACAATGCGAGAAAAACGTCGCCCTCTTGTTGCACCCTGTTTCTTCTGTAAATTGTGCAGGTGAGGTGTCAAGAGAACAGAGACAAAAACATCCCTCTCAACAGGAAGCAAACTACCCAAACTGATGAGTTGTTCCGCCACTGAAATGGCAATGTTCTGTAAATTCTTTTCATCTAAATCCAAAAGAATCGCTCCATCTTCTAGCGTCCTTCTAACATCTTGAATACTCGAGAAATTCAAACACGGGACGTGAGGTTTTCCCCATCGATTTGCATTTTCTTCAACATCTTCTTCGAACTTGATCCATCGTGCTGTTTCTTTCCAAATACATTCATTGTCCTTCGTATAAAACTCCTCCAATTCCACAAAACCTTCGTGGAATGATTCCCCAGTGTCTTCCTCCAAAGCAAGTGCTAAACTCATCAGGTCTTTCAAGTTGTTAGTCTATTCATATTTGAAAAATTCTCAAAACTTTTCAAGCTCGCAACTGCTTCTTCAACGTCTCTGCAGTTAACCGTTTACTCACGTGATACTAGAGTACGTCATGCGTTCATGGAACGTGAGACGCAAGAGTTGGCCGATGAGCGCGCGCGCTCTAGCTTCAACCGACAGAATTTTTAAATTCTCGAAAACTTTGTCAAAAACTTTAATTTCATTTCGAAAAACGAGGAATTGATTAGCCAAGAATATTTGATTTTCAAAACAAAATCAAAGCTCTTTTCACTATCCACCATCTATTTTTCTGGATGATTCATACAGGACGTTATAAAATGCAATAGAAAAGCTGATTTTTGCTCCTTTTTTTGAGTGTGCGCATGACCGGCTCGATTCAAGCGCTCGCGCACGATTTCGGCTATTTTAGAGCGCGCGCAAAAATCAGTGTAAACAAATGGAAGTCGACGAAACATAAAAAGACCACAAAATCATTTTTCATGATAAGACAGGATAGCTTGATTAATATTTTACACTGCATCGTTGCTTTTTGCTAAAGTCGCTGGGACTGATAAGTCAGACTTACGAACAGTGCCAGAGGCATTGTCTTTCTTAAAGGCAAAGTTCACGTGAGATTCTGAAGCATTGTCATTAACATCTCGTGAGCCTTGTGTCGATCTTCGTCGTCTTGGAGGAGCTGACCGACTTCCCTTGCTAGGATCGATATTCAGCTTTGCCATCGGGCTGACGGCTTCTAGGAGTCTCTTGAGTTCCATTAAGTGGCGTTCTTTCTGTTTACGAAAAAGAAGGAAAGTCATTGGAATTTTGACAGCCGCAAAGTGCATTTTCAGTGTATTGGACTTACAGAGCACTAATACGAAGAAAGAAAGGAAGGAAGGATACGGGAGCTCTACGTGTATACATCACCTCGGTTAAAATCTTTTTCAGGGCGGAGTTTTCCTGCGTGATCCCTGCACCAGCGCTTGTAGCAGTATCAGAGATAGGACTTGACACGTTACGAGTGGTCTCTTGCTCTGCCGTTTCGTCTCCACTCAGTAATTTCACTATCTACCGAGAGATGAAGCATATAATAAAGAAAAACAATACGACCTCTTGGCTCTCAGATTCTCATGTCAAGACAAGTTGGTTTGTAGTGATACCTTTGGTACGAAGACGAGGCAGAGAGTAATGGAAGTACAGAAGATGATGAAAAGACCTGTGATGCCAAATCGCGCGTCAGGGTTGCCGTCAATGATCATGGTGATTCCAACCCCGACCGACGAGAGAACCAGGACATTGTAAATACTTATTCCTAGAACACAATGCAAATAAGGAATGAATGAAAACACATGCTCGACATGTTGGATGACATGATCACCATTCTGACAAGGTCATCCAACATGGCGGATATATTACGTAACAACATACTGAAAGACACGAGACAAGGTCGTGTAAAACAAGACCAAATCTTTCGTGTCATCCAACATGGCAGCTGTGACGTCAAATGCAAGGGATGAAAGAAGAACAAATGTGTTTGTCCTCCAACATGACATCTTACCAATGTATTTGGAGTCATTTAATGCTGGTATAGTAACGTTACGTGTCTCCCAGGCCAGAAAAGAACCGAACAGAAGCAGGAGTGCCTTATACGAGTAAAGAGCACCAAGCCAGTATGCCAGATTATCTGAAGAACAGCTCTCCATCTCGGGGATGAACAACTTGTCATCTTTCACGTAAATCTGGTAAAGAGCACAACGTTTATCAACAATAATAACCATATCTGGAGTAGAAGCGGAATTCTTCAGCACTGTTGATTATGATGGTTTTGGGCTCGGTGATTGTCATGACTCCGGATTCCTTTGAAGTTTGTCATATATTCTAGAGTATGGTGATCCATGATTCCTTGCTATTCTTAATAGTGCGTGTGATTCACGATTCATCATTCCGCTTGCACCACCAAAACCATATCTGGGGGTCAACTACATACGAAAGAACAGACTCAGAGAAGAAATCGAACCAACTGCAGCAAAAGAATTTCCCCTTCTTTTGAGGACTGGAATTCTGTTTGGTGTAACTATTTGTCATGGTTTTTACCTGTTCGTGGTATATCTGTATCTTGCCCTTCATGGGGTTGACTGCTGTCCATATTGTCAGCACACACACATCTACCAACACGAATATCGCTACCATCAGGAACAAATGCTCGTCTTTGATAACCTAAGGGAACAACGAATTGGATGACAACACTTATTGCCATGCATTGATATTCTGTGAAAGGCTCGAATACCTTTTTCCGTGGTGTAATGCTCTTGAATATTGCATGTACTCGCCAGGTTTTGGCGAACATGCCACCGAAGGCCATTGTGAATCCAATGGACAGAAACCACGCTTGGGCCTAGGAGATATTGGTATTTGAATGGTGAGCTTTGCAGGGAGAGAAGTGATAAGGGGTTCCTTTTCTCCTCTCTCTTTTCGTTTCACTATAAGATTTCTTCGTTTTTTGCATTTCCTTTCGTTCAGTCAGTTTCTATTTCTTCATCCTTATTTTCTCCATCCATCTTTCTTCATATCGATCTTACCGAACACAATTTACCAACAGCAGCGACTCGTCCATCCAGACCAAACAGAAAAACAGAGAAATACGCCATGATGCAACCACAGATGATTAGATTATTGAGTCGTGGGCTGGACATCTTGATTAACCTGAAACCAACATGGAAGAAGCTCAGGGAGTAGAGCGTCAAGTTAACAGCGTTTGAGAAAAAAAAATACACCATTCTTCTTGAATGCGGCAGAAATTTTGCGCTCAGACACAGAAACGTTTGGGAAAAAATAAAAGGGAGGGAGGGTAGGAGCGAACGGCCTTTTTGAGGTATCAAGTCAATTCCAGTTTTAGTGAACAAAAATCTATTTGTGAAGGTTCAGGATACCTTTTTTGTCGGTAGAATATGTTGAAAACCAGGAAAAGCAAAGCCATGATAATACCAACTACAGCCAGAAGACAGAGGAACACAACAAGCCCAATAGTTACTGTTTTCATCTGTTTCTCCTGGATGGTTCTATCCTTCGGCCTCCCGTGACCTAAAGACGAAGAATGACATCAAAGTTGAGGTTGGTTCAGGGAATTTTGACTTGATCAACCCAAAAGCTGACAAAATCTTGATTAAAGCTAGAAGTTGTATGTCTACTTTTTTCTTGATTTGTTTGAATAATTTATTAACGGGCCCATAGTTCCAGACATCGACTGCTGAAGCGTCCTATGGAATTACGCTTCGCCGGAGATTTCGACTCCAACGGCGCTAACCCGGGATGATTTACAGACTGATCAGGAAGTTCGGCATAAGTCTTAAAGGAGAGGTTAGTCGGCCCCTAGACCGTAGATGATTAACCCCTTGCTATGACCAGCAAAACACCATAGATCGTTTGTTTCGGTGAAGGTTTTGACTCTTCAGTCACTTTCTTCAATGTGGGACGTCTTAGGGACGATCCATTAGAATTTTGAGGGCAGGGTTGGAAGAGTTTTTGTTTAAAAAAAAAAAAGGTTTTTGCAGCCTCAAAGACATGGAAAAAATCTTTGCAGGATAAATCCCAAGGGAAAAATAATGTCTTTGGAGTTGCAGGAAATTTGTTCAAAACCTTTCAACGCCACCCCCTCCCCTTTGATCTAAGGCCTGGTTCACACGAGCGTCATAATCATAATCATAAGCAACATACGCAGACTCAGTAACGTACTGCTCATTAGCAGCAATTGTCTTCTTTCACACCTAGGTGATAAATGCGCTACTGAGTCTGCGTATGATGCTTACGATTATGATTATGACGCTCGTGTGAACTAGGCCTAATGGATCGTTCCTTATCGGAAACATAGCCATGGCGGACACGGGCGAGAAACGTACCGCGCATGCTCGAAATTTTGTCGTATTTTCAAATAAAACTACAAATGAAAAGCTTCTGAAGGAGTACGAATAAAGGTTCCGGCCACCACTTGGCGAAAAACGCCACATCCCGATGAACTTACCCTGCCATTTGATTGAAAAGCGATTACTTTCCTCTATCCTGTTGGTCAGACTGTTAAACATTCCGACATCTACGACCTGAAAAGCTGAAAACAAATGAACAGAAACTAACGAAGTTAAATAGTTGGCATTTGAATGCCGTCAGTCAGTCACGTGACTTTGAGTGGACTGAGTACCAACTGCGTGCACGTAAAGCCAAGAGAGCTAAATACCTTAAAGTATTTGGTCTAATTATTTTATGGCAACACAAGGACAACCTCGAAGATTCAAGCGACGTCAAACACGTTGACAGAGATATTAGCGGAAATGACGTTTATTGATAGTAAGTCCTACCTTGTAGCTGTTGCACATGTATCAGTCCAACTCGTTCGCCATTTTTAGTGAATGAGACAGGGCCCTGAAAAGTAAGTATTCCCTATAAAACATTTTAGCTTTTTCTTTGATGATTTTGTTCCCTCGAATTTAAAGCACTGTGATTGGATGAGGCATTCTTTGCCATTTTTGATTGGTTGGAAAAGGAAGCCGTTTAATTCAAAGTTAGGTTACGTACCGTTACTCCGAGAAAACTTGTTTCCTTTATTGCCTTAGTGAAGGCATCAGCCAGGACGTTGTCTTGGTAAGTAAAGTCTTCGAGTTTCTTTCCTCCAGCTGAATGAATAAGACTACAGATAAATATGGATGTACGAAGGCCCACATGGAGGGATAGATGGATTGATTACCCTGTCTTGTCTTAAGCCACTGTACCGTAGAGTTCAGAGCAAGCCCAATCGCCCACATCCCGTCATAAGCGAACGAAGACTCCAATTTTGCGTCCTTCCCGGTCCGTTTGGTAAACTCTCTGGAATAATCATTTGCCAACTGAAGAAAAGAACGATGGTATCAAGATAAGAAAGAAAGTTCATATTTGACTTGATGTCTTCTTCCTGGACCAGTACCTTTGCCCATTCCTGGGTGGCTAGGACAATAAACTTACTTACCCCTAGTGCCGTAGGGAGCTACTCACCCATCCCGAGACGGTCGGTTTTGTAGCTGTTGCGTCATCCTCGTTCAGTTTGACGTAGTCAGTAGACAAGTATCCCGTCACAGCCTGTTTCATTTCGTCTACTGTGCAATCAACTCCTTCTTCCTTCAGCCTTCTCTGCCACCATTGCTTGGGGTACCAGCCAATGATGATCCAGACATAGCGCTCTCCGTATAAACCCTGTTTATACGCCTGTATTGGACATGCAGTGAGTAGTGTCTTGGAATTGCACAATACTCTAACAAAAGCGCTGGCGCTAAACTTCTTTTTTTTCAAAATATCTTTACCAGAATTATAATGTTAAAAAGTGCATCCGATCCACTAAGACAAGAAATAAACACCGTTCATACCTCACAGAAGACTTGGCGGGCGCCTTCTTCGTAAAAATTCCCAATGATAATGCGTGAATCCTTGTCCTGTCACGCGAGAAGATTTTGAATACAACATGGCAATAATAACTGAGCTCAAAATTGGGCTGCTTTTATATTGGGTGATTTCTCACCTTGATATTTGCCAACGGATTCGCAGGGTTCCCGCTAAAGCTTTCTGATGTTATAACTGTGATGTTGTTCTTAGCGAGTGCTTTAAGGAGGTCCTGGATCGACTGAAGATCGAGAACGGAGAAAAGGAATACATTTTCAAATAAGTTCTGTGGTCATTCATTCATTCTTTCTTTCTTTCTTATCTTATCTTGTTGGAAGCGCGTACTTAACCACAGAACACAGCATATGTAGCCGACTTCTATTTTGTCATTCCGCTATGCATCTCCATGCGTCGTGCTTCTCCTAATTCTTTTCTCCTGTTCTGCCAATCACTGCGTGCTTTATAGCTGCACATAGCACGCGCGCGCTTTATCGTCTTGCTTACTTCTCTCTACTCTCAGCGCATTGCACTGGTGTTTTCTGTTTTACTGGAAGGGTGTTATATGATGAATAGTAAACTCATTCAATTATACTTCGTCATGCTCTCGTCAAGGCGAAGTTACGTACATCGGAGAAGATTCCCGATGCTTCATTTTGATGCAGAGTAGCTACTCGGCTCCATCCCATTGCTTTGATCAGAGCCACCCGGGCAGGATTGAAGGCGAGGTCTGAAGGAATCGTGCGGAAGAATCTCGGGTAAAGAGTGCGGTTCCTTAAGGACGGTGAGGTGGACCCATACGATACCTGGAAACAAGAATAGGGTCAGTAGATTACAGCATTGAAGCATGCGCATTAGCCTTGCTTACTTGAACAAGGTTCCAGTACTTTCCTGCCTCAGCTAATGGTTGAGTGATGAATGAGAGAGCAGCTCCCAGGAGCATGAGCTTAGTTGGCTTTGTGTGTACATGGTCGTATAAACCGCGTAGAGCGACACCAGGCTCACACTGAGATAAAGATATAACACCACTTCATCGTGTAACTATAGAGGAGGAGGAGGAGGAGAAGGAGGAAAGGAGGAAAGGAGGAGGAGAAGGAGAAGGAGAAGGAGGAGAAGGAGAAGGAGAAGGAGAAGGAGAAGGAGAAGGAGAAGGAGAAGGAGAAGGAGAAGGAGAAGGAGA
>JAABNW020104112.1:0-15032 GCA_015164035.2 Radianthus crispa
GGACGAGGAGTGCGTGTCTTGCAGTGACCGTGATGTTTTCTAGATTTCTAATTGGCTGACTCCTTGTCGTGACAGTGAACGTGCCGTGAACGTTTCACAGTCATACGAAAACTGCACTAAAGCGTTTTTACTTCATTTTCTTTTCATTCTTCGATCACGGCGGCTACTGCTTCATGTGTGAACACCAACAGCAACATGGCCGTCATGACTCACTCACCGAGTGAAGTGCAGTTTCTCGAAATCGTTCTCGAAACTTCCATCGTTCTGGTCCAGAACAAAAAGATCACTTCACTTTGAACCAAATCAAAAGAAAAAGAAAAAAACCGAGTTTCGAAGCCATCAGTATGACATCACAATAGAATTATGTCAGCTATGTGGAAAGTGTGTTTTCAGTGCAATATAGGTCGATGACGATGACTTCTTAGAGTTACGTGGGTGTCAACAACGACCTTGAACGTGTTTGCATCTAAGGTACATTCTTGCATGACAAAGAGGCATCTTCTAGAACTGTATTGATTTTTTAGTAATACTCTAAATAAAAGCTACCACATTCTCCAGACACGTCGAAAAATTCTGAAAACGTGCCGATTTACACTGGAAAGCAATTCTCGACAAAGTGTTCGAAGTATTTCGAATTTTCATTATATATTCCATCAAGGTGAAAATAACTGCAAATTTTTATGCCCTTAGGCAATCACTGACGGTTCGCTATTTAAACATGGTTCATATTAAAATGAGATATTTTAAAATACTTTTTCAATGAATCATTTCTGATCTGAAGTACTTTGGAGGAAAACATTTTCCCCAGTTTTACTTCTTTTCTTCGTCTTTTCTACCATATTTCACGCCTTTTTTCACCTTGTCTTTCTCACACACGTTTTCAAGATTTCTTGGACAATGGTGACCGAGATTGGAATGAATAAAATAATATCATTGATGAATATCATGATTATCTATGCTATCGATGTGTACAGAATGGCGTTAATACGACACAGGAGACTATAAACAAGAAAGCTACTCTATTGAGTTAAGCCAGTCAAGCTTATTTTGTTGGCGTTTAACTTCATTCAAGTATTTAGTATTCAGCTATTACCAAATTAGATTTTGCCTCTCGGTTTCGCTCTACTTCAGTAATTATGGCCAAAGCCAAAAGCTTTTTGACTTCCAAGAGACATATTTTGAATATTTACACAAGGAAAGATGATTGTCTTCTCTATCCAAACACCAGCTTTTTCACCGACTTCGAGTCTGGAAAAATTGCTCACATTTTCAAGTGTTTTCGGAAACTGATATCCAGAACCACTGGAAAACGACACAATGAAAGTTGGCTGGATTTTATGGTAATTATCGTATATTTGACTGCCAACGGAGTGATTTATTTTGGGGCTTTTTATCCTGTTCAAAGATTCATAAGTTTGAAAAGAAAAATAGTAAAAGTTTTCTTCGGTCATGCATCAAAAAGGTGCTGTGTCGCATGTCTTCGGCTGGAAGCACGAAACTTGTTTTTAAAATTATCTAAAGTGACCAACTCCCTTACAACTTCATCAAAATGCAGTTTAAAGCTACTAAAAACAAAAACCACAGATGTTGAAAACGTTAAAGCGAAAAAAAAAAACACTTTGGATATATATGAATGCACATAAACGACGTTATTCATCCCCAGGAGGGGAGAGGGTAGTGTTAATTCTATTCATTTCTCGGCGTGATATTATGCAAACAACAATCACCAGTGCCATCAATTCCAGAAAGAATTTCACTAGACAATGCATCGATCATATTTTCAGACCCCTCAGTTGCTCTCTGCTTAATTTATATTCCAAATTTCTCCTATTTGTATTCGGTTATCAATATCACTAACATTATTTGAAAGTTACTCGGCCCCTCCCGCTATTTTAAACCGTGGCCATATATTGACTAGTTGATTATGCAGAAGAGATAACAATTGTTTGCAAAAAGGGAATAAATTTATCAAGATATCATATAAAGTGTCAGATATCTCGTCATCCTGTAACTTCGTGCACAAGATCATGATGATAACCCAGTCTCTAATAGAAACACAATTCATCACGTGGAATGAGGGTAATTATGGGTCTTGGATAATTTGAATTCTAAGATCTTTAAAGATTGATGCCTCTACGAACCTGCTTGCCACGTCAATGGTGTTTTGACTGGAGAAAAACTACCTGTGAAAATGTCGTGTGTTCGTGTCATCCAACCTCCAACATAAACAACCTTTTTTGCCAATCGTTTGCGGGCATTATCAAAGCACCAATCTTAATCAATTCATAAATGAATTCAAAGGCTGTTAGGCCTCTTAAGAGAACTTTTTAATATTTCTTTAGTTTGGTTTAGTTAAATATTAAGCCTAGAACGAATATTGAGTAAAATACCTGGAAAAAACATTCCTCGTTGTAGAGGAAAGTTCTAGGAAAGTTAAATGTAGCAAATGAGTAACCAAACAGAACTTCAATATATCTTCAACAATTAATTGAAATTACAAATAAGTTAAATGTCAACAATCTTCTTTAGATCCATCTGTTTGAAAACCAAGAACCGTTTTTGCGTTTAGTGAATGGAATTAATACCCCAGAACTAGCAACAGAATAGATACTAGTATGTTTAGAAAAAGGTGGTACACAAGCTTAGTTGAAAAGTACAATTAAAAAAAATTCTTAACATGGAAGCGTAATTGAATAATTTCAAAGCATATGTTATGTAGTGAAGAAACTGAGTTACCTCGGACGAGTAACGAATGTTAAAATGTACAGTTCGTCCAACAATGGCTTGCAGTATTATAGAGCGTTGAGCGGTGTAAATGCCCCAGCAGAACTCTGCAGTCGACCTACGACAAGTGTCCAAGTGACTGTCACAACTCTCTAATTTATACGATTTGGTTGAGTTGCTCTCAGTATCTAGAATAATCAGTCTTCCTAGACGATACCGATACGTCACGGTAAAAAGTCAATTCTAACCGGATATTGAACAGTTTTTATACATTTCCACAGCCCCAAACCTCACAGTCTCTCCACAAAAAATGTTTGTATATAAATTTAAAGTCTTAAAGCTAAGACATTCGGATGAATAAAACATTTGCATTACGCATATATCATGTATGCACGCTGTAACTATGTTATATTGGCTGTAGAGTGTGAGGCTAGATTCTGTATTGTATTTGGTGTTTAAACCAACTGGTTTTTATGGATTTCAAAACACGATCAATCGCAGCCAGCTCACATGCTGGCAAAATAAATTCAAATTTTCATTAGATAATATATGCCTTTATCATTTCTTATTTTCATCTTAAGATATTGTATTGTATTGCATTGTGTTATAAACGTTACACCCAGTCAATAGTATTTTTTTCAGAAACAATCACAGGGATGCTATTCACCATCTTGTGTTTCATTGTGTTTTCAGTGCTGAGCTATGCCGATGCAAACGATCGAACAATCGAACAATCACTAGCGGTTTTTTAACTTCACCTTGAGGCATTACGATCGTGGTCACATCTCTAAACGCATAGTATTTGAGTAGGTTGAATGACGCGTATGCAAAAGAAAGGTTCAAAGAATAATAAAACATTCTTCGAATACTGTTCTGCTTGAAAGAATTATGTAATTAACATTGTGGTGTTTTTGAATGATTTTTTTTTTCAACTCTTTCAGCAAAACGTAAGCTTTAGACAAGAAAAGGCATTTGTCTTGAATGGCATTTTAAATCAAGCCTTTTTGTGTGTGTCAATGATCGGTCTTGGGACCTGTTCTTATGATAGCTTGATTCTTTGGCAAAATCCGTCCGAATTTATAGCCCAGTGTTGCCTAAAAAATAATTGTTTGGTTCTTTATTTGGCAATATACGAATTTAGAGGCCAATCATCGGCCTTGTTTGCATGACTTGCATGTGGAGTGCCTCAAGGATCTGTCTTGGGACCTAATAATTTCGTAATAAGTTCTCAAAAAATGTGAATTTTTTTCACTGCAGGTTGTAGTATTTTGTTGCACATAGGTTAAGCATTGCTACTTTGAGCCTGGTGAAAGAAGTGGTTGCGGCAGTTCGACCTCTTACGAGAAAACCTCCCACAGGAGGTCGGAAATTAATTTTCCCGAATATTATATATTCCAACGGTGTTCGTCCCCAAGCACTACATTTTACCATTACTTCCACAGGAAACCCAACCCTGTAATTTTTTTGGTAACAACTTATTAGTATTAACCAGATGAATTTTGTGTAAATAATGAAGTTTACCCGCTGACGAAGTGCGCCCTAGCCGAACGAAAACACGTAAGTGTGTTGAATATTGTTTTACCGAGATGATTCGCGCACAGTTCTTTTATTTTTATTTTGTTTGTTTTTTATTCTTTTTGTTTATCAAAACAAGCCTTTCATCCGAATCCCATCATCAGTAGGGGTTGTTCACGTTTGAGAGAACGAAAAACACATAAGTTAAAATTTACCATGTTACTTCTTTTACTTTCACTTTTTGCAGACATGTTTTCTGTTCTGGGTTTTTTTTTAGCTTAGGGATACATCTAACTTTCAAGGTATTTTCGTTCTCCGATGAAATGCTGTGCGTTAGTTGGACGAACCGCATGGTTGAATCATCACTGGTTCAGTAATTCATGGTTGTTATCGTAGAAGATTCTTGTAGTTCCTTGAAAGAGCTTTCGCTAAATCAATTACGTAATGTCGTGTTTATATTGTTAATTAAAATCCTGCCACCTGCCAGGGACAATATAACAAATCTGCAAATAAATCTCTAAATCCTACTATTGTTCTGGAATGCAGAGCTCGCAGTACTGGTTTGCGCAGTTCGTTCTTTGGTAAATAAAGTGCAAACACTTTAACTTATTATTAGAGTGCAAACACTAAAATCGTGGGGGGGAAACGATAACTAAATAATTACCACTAAATAGTGCTACGTACCACTAGTTTAAAGTGCACCTAAAGCTTACGACAGTACTTTGTAAATCAGTGTTTTCTTCAGATGCACAATAAGAAGATTTAATCATTTTGAATATGGACTGCGCGTTTTAGAGTTATAAGAGTTTGAAATATGAAACGTGACATTATTTCGGGAAAAGGTCTAAAAGCAATTTGTAATTTAAGACATGTGCTATTGAATCAACCAGCTAAAATGTTAACAAAGACATATATTGAAACTAGATTGGCAATTTTCAATTTAAAAAATGACACAAAGTCACTTGTGGATGTTTTTGTATATTAATGAATTCCCGAAATGTGTCACGTTTCATATTTCAAACTCTTATAACTCCAAAACGCGCAGTCCATATTCAAAAATATTAAACTATTACAGCTGATAAAAAACGTTGGTTTACAGTCAAACCTGTCTTCAAGAAATGTAATTAAATGATGATGATTCATTTGATGAATGAGGTTGGTTATTTAATGGTTGCAAGATTGTGTACGGAAATCGAACAACCAAATAAGGAGGTCTAGAAGCTAGACTTTTAAACACTTAATGTCATTTGTACTTCCGGCAACGTTTTTGGGTGCTCTTTTGGCGCACTTGTTCATCTATTTTGAAGGTGACTGCCTACTTTTGAGCCCACGATGAGCGCGCGCACAGAAACCGCTGAATAAAATAGGAGATATTCTTGAGAAACCATACACGTTTTGAACTTCAACGGGGCAAAACCCTCACATTTTGCATGTAATTCTATACGTTTTATATGCTCATTTGGAAAAACGTCTAAAAATCTACATTGTACCAAAATTTTTTAAAAACGTTTAGCGCTAGACCAAATGAAAAAATAGTTTTGTGGTTATTTTTGTTCATCACCGTAAGATTTCTTGAGGGTATTGAGAAGATAATGTATGAAGAGTCTCAGTAAGTTTTGCATTTCTGTCAAAAATATCGATTTGGTAATGTAGAGTTGTTCACTGGTTGTCATTTTAGCAATAATTTAGGCCGCAAAGAGCTGTTATTTTATCCGCTCTATATTTTTCTCGTCACTTCGCAAATTTTACACGCGAAAAACTCGTGCATAAGCTCCCATTACTTGCTGATTATCTCGTAAACGAGTTCGGGACACCCAATTTTTCTTTTCAGATTTGAAATCAGCATTGCTTCAGGAAATTGCAGTTTTAAAAATAGTTTAAATTAGTTCCAAATACAGCCAGTCACCTTAAAGGATATACTGTTATTGATCGAAATGGCTTCCTATAGACCGAATGCAAAACTCACACCAATGTGAGGCTTAAGTTGTGAACAATAGGAAAAGGCGTGACTAATCACGCTAGATTCCTTTGTTCACAAGTTAAGCCTCGCATCTGTGCAATTTTTGCATTCGGTCTATAAACCTGGTCTGTGAACTATTCGTTGGCCATAGATTTAAATGAAAGATGTATCTTTCTCCTGAAATCGCAATAAAAAATGTAGATAGTACATAAAGTCAGTGCCGCTGGCGCGCCCGCAATGTCATTTTCTCATCAGCCACTATGCGCGCGCAAATGCGGTAGACGTCATATTCTAGTATTATGACATCACATTACCGTTTAATCGAAACTTGCAAAGTCGTGATTAGTTTGATTAGAGTGAGCCAAAGTTAGGAAGACAAAGGTAAGACAACGGCATTGATTTTACAACCAATACAGCAAGAAGATGGGAAATTTCGAATATGGATGATTCGCAGCTGGAGACTAAAGGATAAACTAGATGTCAGTGTCGAACAACATGAATCCAGACAACACTTTAAGAAGAGAAGAGTCTGAGATTGAAGTCCTCAAGCGACGTTTTAACGAAGCAATGTGCGACAAGGATGACGAGATATCTTCCTTAAGAGAAACGATGAAGAACATAGTATCAAGTATGAAAGATGGGGTCAGTAATTTTTCGGGCGCAAATATCAACGTGGCGGAATACTTGGAAGTAAGATCTGAGCTTGATAAATACAAGAAACTTTTCCGAGAATCCGAAAACGGCGAAAAAGAGATACTCTGTGCTCTCAAGGAATGTAGATCTGCCTTGAGGGAAAAAGAAGAAGAAGCGAAGAAATTGAAAGAGGTTCTCATTCGGCATGAAGACTGTGTCGATTTGGCAACGGTGGAAAAATTGAGAAGATGTTTGGAAGCGAAGAATGATGAGGGTAGCAAGATAATCACACTGAATGAGTGCTTGCAGCAAGCAGTTCAAGATAAAGATCAAAAGATTGAAGAACTAAGGTTGTCCTTGTGGGAGGCCCAAAGCTACTGCGAGACACGTTCTGCAAGACTCAAGAAATTGAATGAAGAAACTATGATGTCTAAAGAGCGAGAACTAGGTTCTTTGTTCGAGGAGAAGAAACGTTTGGAACAGGAGATCGAAAGTATACGCAAGTCATCAGCAGAAACCTTAGATTTGAAAGAGGCTGAGATACAAAAGTTGAAGAAAACCGCAGTAAATTTTAAAGATGCTGTGAAGCTTGAAGACTCTACCATCAGCAAGCTGCGAGCAGCGCTGGAACGCAAAGAAAAGGAATTGTTTAGCGCAGAGAAGAGCAGAAAGTTTGAGATTGAATCTAAAACTGAGGAATTTGAAAAAGAGAAAAAAGAGTTGGAAGTTCAATTATCTTCGATGGAGAAAGAATTGCATAGTGTTAGAGAAAATGCTAATATGGCACTGAGAGAGAAGCAACTACACATCGAAGACCTAATCAAAGCCATTGATGAGGAAAATCGCAACTCCAGCGCGGAAATGCTTGAGAAAGATGAAGAGATAGATAATCTTAAGAATAAGATAGCTGAAATCGAGGAAGAACTAAGATCTAAAGCAGAACAACTTGAAGAAAGTGACAAAATTGCATCACAAGCTGAAAACTCTGTGAAAAAACTTCAAGAAGAGTTAAACTTGAAGTTGAAACATCAGGAAATGGAAGCTGCTCATCACAACAGCATCATGGAAAGTCTTAGTAGAGCTAAAGACATATCCGAGCAGACGTTAAGCAGCAATATTCATGTTCTGCAGCAGAATCTGAACAAAGCAAACAAAGAACTCATTCTTAATGGGAAAAATGAGATTAAAATTGAGAAATTGAATAAAAGTATCGAAGAAAAAGAGCTTGAATTGGGAGAGATGAAGAAAGTAGTGAAGGAACTGGAGGAATCGAAGAATGAACTGAATGAGAGAGTTCGTCTTCTTAACTCGAACTTGGAAGAAAAGACGTCCTCTTTAGACAAGGCCATGGAGTATCTTGAGGTATTGGGGGACGAGAAGAAGAAGAGGGAGGAAGAGATTCTTCGTTTAAAGCGTGAGCTTTCCGATAGCAGAACCAAGAACAACAAGTATGAAATGGTGTTTGACAAGTTAGAAATGTCTTCTGATGATACGCACAACGAAGGGATCCCAAGTTTGAATGAAAGAAAAGTTGGTAAGAAGAGAGTCTTCCACGATGAGGAAAGTGAAGATCCAGAACTGCACCTTGGAGGTAGTCATGCTACCAGAAATGAAAAGAAATTTCAAGAAACTGGACCCGAAAATAATTCTATTCAACAGCTCGAGAAAGAACTCGGTGTTCTGAAACTGAGGTGCAAAGAAAAGGAAGAAAATTCCTTCATGATGAAGACAATGTTGGAAGAATCGGAAAAGATGATCCGATACTTGGAATCAAGGATTGATCAGCTTTCTAATGTCGTGGAGGATGAGAAAAACGCCCATAAGAAAACTGCCAAAGACATGGAGGAACTGCTAAGAATGAATGAAAGTCTTTTTGAGGAAGTGCAAAAGTATGAAACACTCCAAGACCAACAGATAGAGGATGTCATGGGACTTTATCACCAACTGAGAAAAGGAGAAAGTGGTTCGAGCACAACATGTTTGCAAGGGAGAGCTACTCCATCGCTGCACAGTCGGCAAATGAAAAGCAAATTTGAAAACGTCTTTGGACAAGGGAAAAACAGAAAAGAAGATGTTGTTCCTACAGAGACGCTGTTGAACCAGATGAGAATATCTCTTTCTGAAAAAACAAATTGGAATAACCAGAGAATTCAGGAAATGAATACATTGGTCAACCGATCTCTCGCAAACAAAGACATCGAATTGAAAGCTTTGAAGGAAAAGGTCGAAAAACTGCAAGAACTTTTGGAGAAGAAGGAAATGGAGATTTCTTCTGGAAAGGAACTCATGATGAGCCGTCAAAAATACAAAAAGCAAATGGAAGATTTTAAGGAATATAAGGTAAAAGTCTTTGAGGAATTTGAGAAAGAGAAAGAAGAGCTGAAACAGTCGATGATGAGAGAAATTGCCTCAAAAGAAAGCGAAATACAAACTCTTGTTGACTGCTCCAAAGAAACTTTGGAGAAAAAAGAAGAAATCATTGCAGGTTTTAAACAATTTATTGAAGAAACAGCTGTTAAGAATCAAAACATGCTTACAGAGAAAGATGTTGTTATAAATTCAGTGAAGAAAGGCATCGTAGCTTTGCAAATTGAGAAGGAGAAGTTGCAGAAATGTTTAAATGCTGTGAATGAGAGATGTTCCAGCTTGGAAAAGAAAATGAAGAATAGTAAAGAAGCTAGGATCAAAGTGGAAGAAGAATCCAAGAATTATGTGAAAGAATTGAAATCAAAAATCAAGGCACGAGATGATTTAACCAAGCGATTGAAAAGTGATATCATCAAAGAACAAAAAGTTAGGAAAAACCTGGAAATCGAGTTTGAAAAGTTAAAAGAAGTGCTTAAGAATGAAGAAATATTGGCTCGAGAAGCTGAAAAGATCGTGAAGCATGTGACAGAGGAAAAAGAGCAAGAAAGTGACAAACTACGTAAGAAAAAAGAACAGTGTAACAACCTTGAGGTCGCTGTTTCAGAAAAGCGAGATATAATAAACGTTTTAACGAAGGAAAAGAATGACTTGGTAAATGAAAATGAACGACTGAAAAACAATGGTGGACAACTAACAAAAAAGGTTGATAAGAAACAAGAAAAAATAGACGAACTCAAGGTTGTGATCAAAGAACTGAAAGAAACACTGGCACAGCACAAGGACAAGATTTCCAAAACAGAAGAGATGAACCTTGTCTTGCGAGAACGACTTGACCTCAAGAGTAAAGAAAGCAAGGACAAAGAACAAGATGTAAGAAATCTGAGGGTTTTAAACGACGAGATTCGCGAAGAACAAGATTTAACTGTGAACAAGTTAGCAGAGTTCGAGACTCAAATTGAAAACCTTCAAGCCCAGCTACAGAATTCAACAAAGGCTTTAGTGGAAGCACATACTCTGAATAATGAACTCAAGAAATCCGTGGAAAGCAGTAATATTCTAAACAACAAGCTTGAGAAGAAAATAGCGTCACTTGAAGAAGAGCTGAGAAAAAACGAGGAAGAAATATCTATATTGGAATTTGAAATCGAAGGACTTCAAGAAATGAAGCAAACTTTGACATCACAGAAAGAGGAAATTGGAAGCATTAAGGATGAGGAGATCAAAAGTTTGAAGAAGGAGTTGGAATGTTCAAGGATGTATCTATCTCAAGGCGAGGAAATTATCAATCAGGTAGCACGAGAGAAAGATAATTTGATTCAGGAGTTTGGAAAGACAATTGAGAAGTATAAGAATGCAGCTTTGACCATGGAATCGTACAACAAAAGCCTGCAGCATGACAAAGATGTCCTCCTAGAGAAGGCAAACACTCTTGAGAACGAACTTTCAGAGAGGAACAACAAGAACATGGAATTACAATCTTCTCTGCAAGCCGCTGAAATGTCCATGAGATTTCTTTCAGATAAAGTGAATGAATTGAATTCGGTAAAGCAAGCTTTGGTGAAGACACAGGATGATAACGTCTTATTGAGAGGCAAGGTGAAGGAACACGAGAAATTAAACGAGAAAGAAGTGGAAAATAATCGCAAGAAATCAAGGAAAAGTGAACAAGAATTTTTGAAGCTGTGTGAAGATTACCAAAATCTGGAAAATGTTCTTCGGGAGAAAGAAAATGAGCTGAAAAAAGCGAGAAGTGCGAATAACGATGTAAAGCAAGAGAACCAGGAGCTCCGAGAAATGGTAGATAACACGAACCAGATGAATAAAGAATTAGAAAAGGCTATGGTGATGTACAAGGAGGAAGCAGAGAAGATGGAAAGTGTCGCAGCTCAACTGAAGAATGATAATGAATTCTTGCAAGAATTTGCAAAGGACACGGAGAAGATCAAGCTGAAGCTGAATGCTGCACAAGGTAAAGAAGTCCAGAGATACTACCGATTGGCTTTTATATGTTGTTGTTGTTGTTTTGTTAAAGGTTAGGACGTCGAGGATGATAATGCGGTGATGGTGATAATGTAATGCTGAAAGTGTGATGATAATAATGGTCATGGTGATAGCGAATCGATGATGATGATGATGTTGTTGATGGTAGTGACGAGAAGTAACGATAACAGCGACAAAGACGATGGTGATGATGATGATGATGATGATGCTGGATGCTACTGCTGCTACTGCTGCTGATAATGTAGTGGTATAGTTCATATTTATGATGGCGATGATGATAGTGATGATGATGATTCCAGGCACAATGTGGTGCAGGGAATGAATTTCCATTTCTATATTTCTTAAATCATTTCCCAATATATTTTGACAGTTATAATTCTTTCTTGCATTTCAGAGAGTCTGGAGACAAAGTCTAAAGAGCTCATGGATCTAAGAGAAAAATTATCAGTGGAAAAAGAACACACTGAAATCCTGGAAAAAAAGATTCGAGAGAAGGAATATTTGATTGAAGAAGTAAGTGTTATACAACAAATAAGTAAAATGTGCCGCTGTTTTACGAGGTCTCGCTTATTATATAGCCAGTGGCCCTTCCAATAAGGATTTTGATGCTACTTTTACGTGTATTTCAAAACCACCTTTGCTACTCAACACAATTACCTTTGCTTTCATAAATATGAACACGACAAAAGCATGTATGCATGCGTCCTGCTTAAAAATGCCAAACAACTTCCGCAGCAATTGTACATAAATTGTATAGTTTTCTGACAATGGACAAGACAATAGACTTTATTTGTACAAGATGATAAGAAAAGTAAATAACAATATAAGGAAGCGAAAAAAGACCAGAATACTGACATGTCAGTCTAAAACTAGCAAGTGCTAATCGAGTTAGTTGGCGTCAAATCATCATGGAAATTACATTCGACACGGTAAAAAGTTCGACGCCTGAACTGGGCCTTAGATACGGCAGAGTTAATCGAGCTGAGGAGCCATGAAGTCGAATTCATTTTTATCTTATCTATAGGCACAACGTCAACTGGAAGCACGAGTCAAGGCATCGGAAAGAGAAATCAGCGAATTGCGGTACATTACACCTATTTTCAAACTTACGCGACCGGCGCTGCTCACGACTCGTCTCATTTTCTGTGTTTTGGCTGCCGTCAATCAAATATGAAAACGGCTTGCTCTTGTGAAATCCTTGCTTTGTGAATTTTGAAAAGAAACAGGCTTGTCTGTCTTTCTGTAATATTCAAACGGTTGAAACTTTAAGATCGTTTCGTTCATTTTTGAATAAAAACAAATCGTCCGAAGTTTGATTGACGGAAGCCAAAACACAAGAAATACCCGAAAGTGCCAACTACACAGGTCACGTAATTTTGAAATTAGATGTAAAGTTTCTTTTACCGAATTGTTGCATGAATAAACTCTATCAGTTGATGACTTTTAAACTACATTGGTTTTAATAGTCGTCGTTCTTTCGTAGAGTAATGCTCGAGGAAAGAACTAGAGAGGTTTCTCTTACCAAAGTCGATAAAAATAATCTGGAAATGCAGAAGAGAGAAGCTGACATGAAAGTCATGGAGTTAACCAACAACTTGAAGAACGAGACTGCCTTTCAGCGTATTGTCTCCCAGAGGTAACAAACGTTTCCTGTATGATTTATATGATTTAGGGAGAATTCATTTTTAGGAGGGGGGAGTAGGTGGAATAAAAGGGAGGGTCATGTCCGGACCTCGTTCTCGTATTCTGAGAGGAAGGATCACCTTTTAATGGGTCACACAAAAGGAGGGCCATAGGATTTTACATTAATACTCCCCGCCAAAAATATTCCCTTGCTGACTCCACCGTGTTGAACATAGTTCCATGTACCCCAAGCAATGGTGAATTTTTGTACAGTACATCCAAATCTATGTTACCGATATTAAAGCCGAGAACTATGTACGCAGTTAGTGAAAGTCTAATGTATTTCTTTTTCCCTACAGGAACCAAGAATTGGAATTAGAGATAAGACAGATACACCGTGAAAAAACCTTAGGATTATTGTCCACGAGTATTTCTACACAGCCCGCGCAACCCAGGTATAATGTACTGAAAAATATTGGTTCTGTGATAACGGAAAATGGACCGATGGAACTTAAGGACAATGCTTTCTCTGTCATTCCCATGAGAATAAGGCCCAATGAAGAGGTCGAACCTCTGACGCGTCGAATCTTATTGGCTTTCGCGTTCGAGTGCTTTTCTTCCTCGAAACCAATAGCGGTATTTATGCCTACACGCATAGCGTCTCCAAGAGCTAACCAAAAGAGCTGAAGTCTTATATAGTAGATCTTTTGCCAATCGATAATCAGATTCGAAACGCCAAAAGTTCGACGTATAAGCCGGGCCTAAAATCTTAGTTTGATTATTGTATCTTTCAATGCGTTAACTTTCATAAATGAAAGATTGGGTAAATATGACAAAAGAACAAAGCTAAATAGAGCAGATTTCGTATGACTGTGAAAAGTTCAGTGCCGTGAGCGTGTCGCGTCGTAACCTAGCATTTTAATTGGCTAGATTTTCTTCTTGCGCGATGTGATTGGCTAAGCACTGCAGTGCCGTGTCCGCGCCGTGACAGTGTCCGTGCAGTGCTTCGTGTCGTTTTTCTTGCATTTGATTGGACGAGGAGTGCGTGTCTTGCAGTGACCGTGATGTTTTCTAGATTTCTAATTGGCTGACTCCTTGTCGTGAGAGTGTACGTGCCGTGAACGTTTCACAGTCATACGAAAACTGCACTAAGTCCATTCTTGCCATCAAGATACTGTATTGACATTCTTTCTTCGACCTTTTTCTCTTAAGGGATCTAGAGATAGTCCCACCTGACCCACCACCAGAGCGAAGCTTGCAGCAAAAGGTCGATAACATTGCAGTAGATAAAATCCGTACTTTACACGCAAAGGTAAAGTGATCACCATTCCGCATACCCTATTCACATAACTGAGTACAGGCATTAGCAACAGCGACATCTCCGTAGACAATACACTAGCAAGATTACTAGATCTCGAGGAGTGAGCGCGCGTCCAATTTTGGCGCGAAAGTTCCCGTCAATTTAACAATTTTCGACCTCGGCTTTATGACAAAGAATAACTTGCATTATACTTTTTCGTTAAAATTGAAATTATTCGTTGCATTTCTTGTTGTCAGAAAGCACAACTCGAAGTGGAGCTTGAAAAGGAGCGACACGAAAGAGTCAAGGAACATGCAGAGCTTGCTCGACTAAAAGCCAAATTAGCTGTCTACAGATCAGTACAATAATGGCACACTTTGTCCTCTTTGATTTTATAATACATTCCTATAATTATTCATTGCACCATTAATAAAACTGTTTATCTTCAAATTTGTTGTCAGTGCTTCGACTGTACTGAATCACAATCAATACACCTCTGATCATTTACAACCATTGAAAAGAAACAAAAGATAATCTCCATGTATTTTTCTACTGAGAATAAGCCTGGTTTTCACTAGCAACGCAAGGCAAACGCTAGAGCCGACGCAAGAATATCAAAACCTTCCGTTCTCTTACGTTTGTACCTAGTGAGAACCAGGCTAAATAAAGATTCGGGTTTTTTAATTTGTATCCATACTTGCATGTTTCTTCTCAGGCGTCATATCGTCATGTGCAATCATAAAAGAACGAAAAAAAAATCCCCTAGGGATTGAAGTGGGGAAATAATTTATCAGATGCTTATCTGGGTCGGTGTCCACTGATAGAACGAAAACCTGGGATTGGACAAAATGACAAAAACAAAGAAAGCGTGGATTATGGTGAACAATGTGTATTGTTCTACATGTGAGC
>JAABNW020104334.1:0-15027 GCA_015164035.2 Radianthus crispa
AGTAGAAGATGATGACGAAGATCCTGAAAAGCTACTTAAAGCAAGAGCCATGGACGACTGGAAAGACGGTAAAAAAAAAACGCCGCCTTGATGACGCGCGTTTGAAATATCCTTCTGTCTTCACTGCATCTTGAATGCTATATATCGGTAGAGTGAAGACATTTAACCCATGAAATAAAAATTAGTTATGGTGTAATAGTCAAATAGAAACTAAAAAAAACAATGGAATCTATTTCACGGGTTAAATATCTTCACTCTGTGCGTCAGATGATTGAGGATCGAGTTCCTGTTTGTTTGATTTTCAGATCACAGAAGAGGCTGGGGAAATAGAGAAAACATGGGATGATGATTTGGAAGAAACAATCTGAAAAAGAATGGAACTTCCGTTTTGTACCGCCCATGGTCACGGCACTCGAACCACGTGGTCCACAAGCACATGCCTTTCATCTCTGGAACACCTGCAGCAGATATTTCGCAATATCCTGATCCGATTCCTTTGAGTGATCGATGTATTCATTACTAGAATCGAATTCGTTTGAGAACCGATAATCGTGGTCTAAAAACCATTTGAGGGCTTAGATGTTTTTTCGACAGAGTAATAAAATACCCCCTTTCACTAAAAATACTTTGCTCTTTGACCGTGCCTCCCACTCAAACACAGTAACAAGACAGACAGGTTGAAGATAAATCCTTTATTCCCTCGAGGAAGAATACAACTGTCATGAACAAGGAACTCGATACCACAGGAATCCCACGTGGGAGTTCACTTGCTCTCTTATACGACGAGAATATAACAGGAATATTTAAACGACGGCGTTTCTTTGCAAGTGTTAATGTATTGTCCTCTCTACCACTGGCTGCAGAAAGCCACGTGGGGGTGGACTAAATTTATACTTAGCATTCACTCTTCCAGGACGTTTGAATCTGAAATAAAATACGGACACGGAAATTAGATATTGATCAACAGACAGCATACAAGGTCATAGGAATAGGTTATTCGTAAATCCCGAAGGTTATTTGAAACTGAAATTTTTAAACAAGCCTTATTTGCATAATTTATTCGAATTGCACAATTTTTGTTTTCCCTAATCCAATTATTCATTTTAACAAAGGCCCTCAAATCCAAAGCAAACTGCAATAAAACATCAAATTTAATTTAGTGCATTCATAGCCCCCAAAACCATTGTTTTCCTTCATCTGTTTCACCCTCACAAGCAATTCTTATTTCATGGGTTTAATGCCTTTAGCCCATATTAACCATTTTGTGGACATCCAACTACTGGTGAACATTGATACAAGGCATTAAGGCCATGAAATAAAAATATTTACTGTGCAAAAGCCAGACAGACATAAAAAATAATTCGAGGCACACTAGTGTGAACTTATCAGATTTCTATTTCACAGGTTTTGTAACTTCAATATTCTCCATGGTTTGTCAACAGCCCAAATTTGTCCCTCATGAAAGCCAATGTTGGGATTTACAGAAATTTTCAAGGAATTTGTGCCCTAGAGATTTAAGCCTTACAAGGTTAATATACTAAAAAGGAGTGCAATCAATTCTTTTCAAGTTCAACAAATAACTAAAAGCCTCAAAAACAAACACTTTCTTTGAACTTCAAGATTGAATTTTGGTGATCATGAAAGCCAAATGACTCTAGTTTTACCAATGGGAAAGCACAAGATGGTCTCTAAAGATATAGGGGCACAAGTCATATGTATTTAAATTATATTGGGTGCAAGCATTTACTAACTACAAATATCCTTAACAGTGCATGTTGTACTAAAGCCACCCCCTCCCCAACACATACAAAGTGACATTGAAAATAGTAGAGAATATGTGAGATGTAATAATTCAATGGGAAGGATGCCTGCATTACAACAAACTTTAGTTTATTTACCAATCATGATTTTACACTTTAAAATCAATATAAAATAAGCGGTTACTTACCTTATCTAATGTAAAGCCAATTTGGCTTCAAATTCAATTTTTATTTGTTTTTTTTTCATTATATATTTTGTTATTCTATAAATACATTACCAGTAATAATATGAACTAAAGAAAGTTCAAAATTAGATTTCCAATCATGATAAAGGAATTTATTTTTGAATTTTCTTTTTTGGGTTCATATTACGTGCACACCATCCTATAAAGGAAGCAAAAAGTGTAAGACATTTCATTAAATAAATAAAACACTAAATAAACACTAACAAATGAGTGCAAACAATAGACCCAAGAAATACCCTGCTTATTAATAGCACCTAATGCTTTGTTTTCTAGTCCAATCGGCACTATTTAAAAGTACTGTTTCATGGATTTAGTGTTGCACTCTAGTGATCTTAATCCTATGCCAGAGGAAGAACCACTGATAATTAAAACCCTACAGAAACTTCACTTAACCCAAGAAAGAAAATCACTGTTAGTGTATACAGATTCACTAACATATTTCATAGGTTAAATAAAATTCTTTCATTGAATCAGGATGTACAAAAATAATAACTGTGTAAAACACCCTAATGATGAGCTGTGAATGTGGCTGGCTTGGTACTTTGACTGTGCCAGGGGGTCGTCATACGACGGTTTCCAAATCTTTAGTTCTTTCCTTTCTTTCTTTACCACAGCGGCCTTTGCTCATTTCGTATGCCTTTTTTAATGCCTTGTCATGAGGCTCTAGAGAGCGAGTCCATCGTGGTGCCCACTCCCAGTTTTTCAGCACCTCTGGTAAAACTGCAGGCTTTTTTCTTTGGAGTATGTTAGTGATGAGGATGAACAGCAAAAGAACTAAAATGGGGACTGCAACACCAAGAAGAATCTGCCATCCAGCTATGGACAGGCCAAACACTGAAGCTGGCAGAAGGAAAAATCCAAAGACCAGATATGCAAGGGCAAACCATCTGTACTCAGCCGTGGTATTTCCAAGGAACTTGGCAAATCTGATGGGGACATTCCGCATGTATGGAATGGGGTACCAAAGCAAAATTCCAGAGATGTTAAAGAACAGATGGCACAGGGCAATTTGGAGGGCTTTAACCAGTGAACTACTATCACTCGCCAGTGCAGCAAGGATTCCAGTGGCAGTAGTTCCAATGTTGGCACCAAGGGTGAGAGGATAGGCTCTTTCAATACTGACGACACCAACTCCAATTAGGGGGGTAAGGGCAGATGTGAATATTGAACTTGACTGTACCAAAATGGTCATACCTGCACCAACAATAATGGCTAAGTAACCAGTCAAATGATGGAAGGGCTTGGGGAAGTCAGAGTTAACTGTTCTCTTGATGACTACTGCAAGTTGTCCTTTTAACATAGAGTGCAGCAATTTGACAATAGATATCAGGCAGGCACAAAGGATGAAAAGTGAAATGATCAGAAGGATGATGCCAATAGTAGTGTCACTCATTCCAGTGTCAGAGAAGAGGAAGCTACATTTTACTGGTACTTTCATGGTCACATTTTTCTCAAGTGTTTGATTCACAATGGTTCCACTGATATTCAGAATTCCAGTGACATTCTGCAAAACAGGTTTGTCCATACTGCAAGTCTTTACTAAAGACTTGGATTCCTCTCCCTTTTTATTCAAGGCAATGTTCTTGATAACTTTCTTGTCCAACTCAATAATGACCTTAGTAAATGGCTTGGTTAATTTACTGAGGAGTTCCTTGTTGGCCCCCTTATCTGTCTTGACATTCATCTTTCCCACAATCTTCTCAGTTAGGTGCAGCAAATAGTGAGAAACCACTTCCAGAGGGAGAAACACAAGTACAGACAACCAGTTGAAAATGTCATGGACAACAGCTCCAGCAAAGGCACGGCGGAATTCATTTCTGTCGGCTACTTGGGCCATGGAAACCAAGGTGTTTGTCACAGACGTCCCAATGTTAGCACCCATAACAATTGGAATAGCAGGTCTAACCTCAATAACTAAAAAGGAGAAGGCGATTTTCAATGATAAGAACAAGCACCTCCCCCCACCCAGCAAGGGGCACTATTATTTTTATTTCATTTCCAATTTTTCCCACAATTTATTTTCCCCAACCAGGTTTTAAAAAAAACTAAAACAAGAAAAAATACTTACTTGAAGCAGCTACCATAGCCACGACGATTGAAGTAGAAGTAGATGAACTTTGAACCAATACTGTAGCCAATATTCCAATCATCAGGCCGGCTACAGGGTTGGATAGTAGTTTATTGTCAGCAAAAGCCTCTCCTGCGGCTTTCCCTCCCAGAAGTCTGAAGGCACTGCTGAGGAAGCTCAAGGAGCAGATAAACATGTAGAGAAGACCCAACAGTAGGATAAACTTGAGAAAGTTCCAGGAAACTCTTTTCAATTTTCCTACTCCGTCGAGTTCTGTTAAAAAAAAGAATAACACGTGTGAGAAAGTGAGAAAAAAAAAGGCGCGCAAATGCCGGTTCGTTTGGCGGTAATCAAACAAAGGACTGCGACTTTATACCCCACTTAAAATTCATCTTTGATTAGCAAAACCAAAAGAAATCTAAGTTGTACAAGGTTACTTACCTGACCACTTGGGACCTTCGCTCTTGAAGGCGGGTAAAGCCCAAGGATCAAACTCTTCGCTCACGTTCTCGGCATCAGGCAACGACACGGGACTGTCTTTGGTAGAGGCTTTTTCCTCCTTCTTGAATGAAAAGAAAAAGCTCATCTCAAAAAAAACACCAGATTTTGCTTATTCTGGTATCAACCAACTTCTAGAACTCGAAAACAAGAAGGGAAACATTTCTTACCGTTGGATACTGTCCCAGATTTGCCATTTCTTGACTGACTGACTGAGAATAACCGTAATTCACGTCCGCCATCTTCGCGAATGAGGATTACGAGTGAACACCCAGAACTTTTGATCTACAGCCTTTGACGTCATACTGGTTTGACGTTCACCAATCAAATTCAGATAGAACTACATAATCTCTGATCTGATTGGCTAGTTCTATATCACGACATCTGACACATGAAGTGTTCACGTGAAATGTCAGCAAAGCTCTTTACTTGTGGACTTTGAGTTTTTGTCACGCAATCTTACAATATTTCTCAATATTCGTGACTTCCTTGACACGTAGCTTCTCCATGAACGAGTTGCAATTTTCTTGGTCATTGGCGAGATCAGATAGCCTTTCCTAACAATTGTGATATTTTTACAGTCTTACAGTAGAAGAGAAATCAGTCTACAAAGCAAAAATACATTAAAAGCGACATAAGATCTCCAAATTTTGCGCCCGTTTGAATGTATTCAAAATATAAGACACAATACATTGAAATGTCTTCAAGGCTGATATTCAAGGTCGTTAGAACCTTGAATTACAGCAACGTTTTTTGCGACTTTCATAAGTGGATTCTTGGTCATATATCTGCTACGTTTGGCTCACTTTACCCAACGGCACTCGACGCCATTACGGGGTCTCATTACGCAATACTAATGGCGTCAGCTTCATAAGAACTGTCACGCTCAAGATCTACTCTAAGACTTCGACAAAATAAAAATGACTTTACATTATGGCCTTTTGATCGTAAAAATGGCACTTCGAAAATGATAGTTTTTATCCCTTTGAATTCGTTGGCCATGGTTGTTTTTACTGATTCCGTTGGCCGCCATTCTCTGGAGCCGCCACCGAAGCAAGCCAAATTACTGTTCAGAGAAAACAAGTGTCATGGATGCTTCTTGTGTCCCTTTGTCATATGTTAGCTTGGTCAAATGGCTGTTGTAGAAGAATTAACTATCTGTGGGTCATGCTGATGATGTAAAACGTTTACTGAGGTGTTCATTTTATTATTTTTCGTAAATTTTCGTACAGTAACTAGAGTGCCGCCAAACAGATCGATGTACGCTATTACAGACGCTGTGACCATTTTTAGGAATCGTCGATCCATGCGTCCGTTTCAAAGGGAGATTCCCAAGCTAACACTATGCTTTTATTGACAAATTTATCTCTCTTATTCTGATCAAAACGGTAAACTACTGACTGTGGAAAACTAGTGTTCATGCATGAAGTTCCGCCCGAAACCGGCTAAACCGGTTTTGTGTAGCGTGAGAGCCATCTGAAACCCAGTTACTCATTGCATTTCTCTTGAGTAATTTTTACGACATGCATGGCGGTAGAATGCGTATGCTTGGAATTCTATAAATTTCTAACTCTGAGAACCTATCTGAGAGCCGAATTCGATAATATCGAAAACCGAGCACATAGCGCTTCAACTCACTCGAATGCAGTATTCGATGTACGACACGTGTAAACATTTGGAATCGAACCATTGGAACATGGCCAGGTTTCGCGTGCTTTTAGGCCGTCTTTGATGAAAGATTAAGATAGTTCGTGCGAACAACAGCAAATCATTAGGAGACGATATTTAGTACCGAATCTTTCTTTTAAGCCTCTGTTATAAAACAAGCGCTTGTTATCAGTACTGAAAAATTGGATTTTTAGGGACAGGTCAGTCGGTTAGAGAACGGACTAAATAAATCGCCACAAAAATTGTTGCAATGAATCAACTAGCATCGGGACTAGTGAAAAATCAAAGATCAAATATTATTGACGAACTAAACGATATCAAATATATGCGGTTTCGCGGGGTTTCGGGTGCGACTTAATTGCTCAGGGGCGTAGCGAGGATGTCGATTCTAGGGGGGGGGGGGTAGTACCCCCAAACAGATTTGATGGGGCAGGTTCCCACTCCCATCTCTACAGTACACCTAACATCCAGACAAATTTGCACCCCTCCTCGCTACGCCCCTGACTCAGTAATCGGTGTGGAGCCTCTAAACATTTTCCATGGCTATTACTGTGGAGGCGGATGTTAACTTGAAAATTAGTAGTCAGAGTAACCATCTAATATGAACTGAATTTTTACAGCTGTCTGGTTACAAATGGAACCGGAAGGAACAGAGTTAATTATATGAGGGGACGGGCGGCAAAACCAATGAAAAGATCTCTGGAACCAGTAGAAAAGCGTGCGCACAGCTGGTGTTAGCATTTTTCAAAACAACTGGAAATCCGCCGCTTCAGTAAATCGCATCTTACATAATCGAACTAACAGTGACATGATTTTAGTTTTGGCAAACACAGAAGCTGTGCACCGCCGGACTTTGCCCTCTACAGTTATCTCAGTCAGCGGGAAACGACAGAAAGGAGGTCGAAAGGTGAGCAAAGAAATATTCGTGGGAGGCAACATTGTTCAAACAAACTGTCGAAAAAATCAGGGTGACTTTTGTTTCTAATGCAAACAATGAGAGAACGTTAAGTCTGTGCTTATGAAATGATTCAGGCAAGTTTTTAACAATATTTCTGTGTTTGTAATATCGTGAATTTTTTTATTATTATTTTCGGGTTTATTTTTCTTTCTTTTGCTTTTTCTCTTTTTTCTTTTCTTTCTTTTCTCTTTTTTCTTTTTGGTTCAGAGCAATGAAAACTCACATAGACGTAGGGCTGTGCAGCACAACATGCACAGCATCTAAATTCTATGTTATCTAACTCTACAATTAGACAAAAAGAAAAGGTTATCAATGAATTGCAAGGAGGGAATGATAACAATCAGGCGACTCTTGCATTGGCAAGCTGACCGGGGGTTAGCCGTGGATCAAGGGGCAACTAGTTGCCGTTGGACTCTAGCGGATGTTTACTTACGTAACAACATCGGTCAAAGTCCTCCACTTTCCACTTTCCTAAATCTCAATACCCTGCGAGCAGAGTCTAATTCATATCTCATTTCTATGACTGCTATAAGGACACGAAACCAGCAGAAACAATATCAAAAACAGCCGGCTCCAAAATCCCTGGAAGGTTCCCAACAAGTCCCAAAAACCAGCCATTTAACTTAAATATATGGCTACCGTAGGTTCAAGTTCAAAAAATCAACAAACTGCTGGTAACATTTATTTTTTAATTGGGGGCTCTCATACAGTACCAATAACTAGGGCGTGGTCGTGCCTTTAGATCTCTCCACGTAAGACACCGAGTGTATAACAAAAGACGTCAAAGGATGTCTACAGAGGGGGAGGGAATCGCTAAAACAATTGAAATTCTCACTAAATCTCCCTTCTCTTCGAAACTTGTATATGTTATTTGTGATGCTTAGTAACTATACGAAGTTTCAGCTCCGTCAATCTTTAGTTTCTTATTCCCTGAGATACACTATTCAACAGAAATTTACTGTAAATTGTAGCAAAAGAGAACATTGCTTTGGGCTACCTTCCGCTGGACGGTATCACCGCTGACTCTGGGGACGGGAATGCAGCCGTTTAGGGGCGTTTATCGTTTTTCTGGCTGTACTTACCTTTGGTGGACTTTTAGGGCCTTTGGGAATCACAGGGTTCCATATATATCCCTTGCTGCAGACAATGCAGGTATATTTTTTTGCACATGTGACAACAATTCGAACGCAGTCATCTGTATTGCCTTGTTTATTGCAAGTCATGAAATATAACCAACTATTAAGAGAGAAGTCAAAAATCAAAGTCATTTTCATTCAACTATGATTTTAGACTGAGAAAATCAAACGGAAACGTTCTTTCAATCCTTTGCCCACGCGAAGGCTAGTTTGGGCTACCTGTGGTGTCTTCTTGCTCAGTGACGTCATTTTCGATTTACATTTATTTGGACACAGGTAGTACATCGGTTGTGAAAATGTCATATCATTTCTGCAGCTCTACGATAATAAGCATGTTGTTTTTCCTTGGTTAGCATCTTTCGTGGCTTTCGATTGTGTTTGTACACCAGCGGTTGGTTTGACTGGTTGTATTTCTACTGTGTCCCATGTTATTCCGCCACACCAGTAATCCACCCTGCCCCAGATCTGCACTTCTACGTCACATATCAAATCTACAGTAAACTCTCCCATATCAGCATTAATCCAGTTGCTTCCATAGCGTCTTTCTAATTTCTGTAAGCGTTCCTCGCTCCACTTTGATGTCAGAGCAGTCCCGCGTCCTTCTTTCGGTTTGGCTCTAAATTCAATGTCATCACCATTCACATAGACATTTTCCAGTTTCATCCTCCACAGCAGCTTGTATTTACCTGGTAAAACCCCTTGGAACTTGCCAATGATATCCAACCAACAAACTGAGTTCAAACGAATGACTTGTCCATATTCACTTTCATTATCGTCAACTCGTTCGAGGTACCTTCCATCCAAATGTACTATATTGAAGGTTGTAACAGACTTCTTACTGTCTGCTAGTTTAAAATAAAGTTTCTTGAACTCATCCTCGTCTTCTCCTGCGTTTTCAAACCCCTCGATCGCATTTTCTCCAAATCGACTTCGAATCAACTTCCGCCAAACGCAGTTCCTGCTTGCGATTTCGTACCAGTATTTACAAGTACATCCAAGGTTTATTAGATCTCGACCGTCTAAAAAACACGCAATTTTTTCTGCAGCTAGCGCTGGGAGATCTTCCACGTTGAAAACATTTTTTGTCTCCATTTTCTTTCGCTCCTTGTAAGTGTCGAAATGTATGTGCAATGGTGCAATATTTTTGTTAACTGTGGTTGGTTTTCCTGTGTAATGATGTCATTTGTTTTCCACGTGACCCTTTCTCTCCAGATCCAAGATGGCGGGAATAACTGCAGGAGCAAAGGGAAGACTTATTGCTGTCATAGGCGACGAAGTAAGCAAATTTCTACATTTAACATGGTAAATACCACATCTATGATCTTTAAGGAAGTATTTTTTTATCATAGGATACATGTACAGGCTTTCTTCTGGGTGGAATTGGAGAGATAAATGCAAAGAGGCAAAAGAATTTTTTCGTTGTAAATAAAGGTAAGCTAAGCTTATTTTATTTGTGAAATAATTTGAAAAACAGCCATTATTTCTAGATAACTACGAGATATAAGGAATATTTACCTAACTTTACTGTGCTTTTTTCGCTCTCTTTTACTCAAGTTTTCATTGTTCAATTTAAGTCTTATGACCGTTTACAGGGGGAAAAACGTTGTCATTGGATCTGGTTAAAAATTAGAGAACTGGAAGACTATTTTTGTGTGACCCCCCTATTTCTATGATGGGCTACTCCTTATAAAGAGCTCAAACATGTTCTGCCCACCCCCTGATTTTGCTGTCCCACCCCTCCCCCTAGTTTATGACCAGTCCCCTATAACAAACATTGACACTGCATGAAATTGTCTCAGTAAAACCTGGACCTGGGTGTAATAGCATAAAAATGCTGAAGGGAAAGTGCAAGTTAGGGAAAACGTTGTTGCAACCAACTGTACCAAGCACTATTTGGGATGAAAACTCATGTCAAATGAGTTGAGGTTAGGTACCAAGGGTGAGCACTGTTTGACTAGTCTCATCTTGCTTGGAGGTAACGTTGACAACTGGGCCAAAAGTAGTCAACAGTAGCTAACGGTATCACACTGAGATTTTTTGACCCTCTGCGAGGCTGGATTTATGTATTATACAATTTCTTGGAGGTGTGTCATGAGACAAACCGGTTCCTTACCCGGTTATTCTGAATATTATGTTGCAAGAACATGACAGTTTAGCATTGCTGCTGGCAAGAGGTGGGGCTGCACTGTTTTGAAAATGGCTGCGAAGTACTATCATTGAAAAGAAAGACCTAAATTGTATGTGAGGTCTAGAAAACCATTTCAAAATTGGCCAAGTATCAATGAGATGATTTGTATTCACTAAGATACACCTTTGTTGGGCTTCCAAATAGACCATGGAAAATCCTTAATCTACCAACTAGCTGTCAGCCCAAGATTAACAAATCTTTGAATCTCAACCCATGATCTTGGTTGTTTTGCCATTAATAGATGCATTTATAGAGGAACAGATTTCAAATGGTACATCAAGCTGTATCATATGATGCAGTTCAGAGGTGATGAATCTGGAAACAAGTCATGGGTTTCCAAGGAAATCAAAGTGCATGCTCAACATGAATAACAATTGTTTCAGGGCAGAGGTTGTTCTCCGACAGCCAGCCCATCCGAGGGTCAGAAAAAACCTCTGCTTGCAGGGTACACATATACTCGCCTGCTGAGAATACACTGCGAGTACTGTTTTTTATGTGTTTTTTAATGTTTCCACAGAAACATCAGTTAGTGAGATAGAAGAAAAGTTTCAGGAATTTGTAAATAGGAAAGATATAGCAATTCTTCTAATTAACCAGAATGTAAGTATTGGCAAGTACAAATGTAAGTACAAACTGCATTTTTTATACTTACAGTGCAATGGGCATAACTGGGAACCATAAACAATGTCTTTGATTAGTTTTCAAGATTTTGGTGGCTTTACAATCAAGAAACCTTAAAGTGTGAACACATAGCTCTTTAATGAATTGTTATTGGATTCTTGATTTCATTCTTCGATTTGAAGATTCATTGAAAATGAAGACTTCCCAAATAATGGTTTGAAAAAGTGGATTATCACACTGTTACACAGTGTTGTGAGACAAGTTGCTGAGAAAATTACATAGTGTAACAGGGCCTTTAAAATAAAAGGTATGGAGATTCCTAATGTGTGCAATCAACTGAGAACTGACTAGCCCTGCTCTGTTGTTTTTTTTTTTGCTGTTTTAAAATCTTTCAAAGGTTTTATTTTGCAACACAAGCAAAAGCAAAGAATTACAAAATAAACTAAGAAGGAAGTGGAAAGGTGCAGGATATGCAACCCAAAAAGGGTTAAGAAAAGCCCTGCAACAATGTACACAATTTTGAGAAACTAGTGAATGGTGGATTATTACCACAGACAAATATGTAGAGTAGAAAAGTTAAAATCAAGCATTTTCAAGAAGAAAACAGTCCATAAAAGAGTTACATTAACAAGTATAAGAACTGGTAATTTACTGAGACATGAGGACTGTATTTTTTGAAGGTTTTGAGTGATGAACTATTTTTAATTTCAAGAGGTACCTCGTTCCAGTTCGCAATGACTGCATATTTTACACCAAACTGGCTAGTTTTGGCAAGGCAGATATAAAGTCCTTTTGGTTTTAGAACATGTGTTATAATCATGGATTGCAGTGTTGTGCTCAGCCAATCACATCGCGTAAGAAGAAAATCTAGTCAATTAAAATCCTAGGTTATGACACGACATGCTCACAGCACTTAACTTTTCACAGTCATACGAAATCTGCTCTAAAGTCAACGAATGTCACACATGAACAGCCATCTTCAATTATTTAATGAATAGTTGAATGTTTGTCTGGAATATAAACTATCCGTCAAAATCATAGAGTTTTGAATCCAGAAATAATAATTTGAAATAATTGAATGAAGGTATAAGTTTTCATTTTCAACTTCATTAAGTAATTTTTCATTTTTACAACATCAAGGAAATAATCAGCTGAAATAAAACACAATTGACAACACTTTCAGTTCCTAATTACTGGAATAACTGAAGAGATTTTTGCACTTTTATTATATACATTCAGTGCACAGTATTATTTGAAACATGACAAAAAGTACTGTAACAAAGGAGATTTTGCTATTTCAAGTAAATTCCAAGTTATTGTAAGAGGAAAATATCTTACACCATATAATGGCCATATGAGCATATCATATCTAGAATTACAAAAAAAGAAAATTTTGAAGGGGTCTGTAGACAAAGATGTCAAATATTATTGGAAATATAGGTCATGAAAGATGAATTGTAATCATAATTGGAAAAAAAACAACCTCAATAACAGTGCTGAACGTTCAAAAATGTAATATAAACAGACATAACTCCAAAATCCTCTAGCACTGCTGGAGTCGATATTTGTCAAGGACTAGTACGTGAAGGTATTTTTACAGCAGCTGTTGTATTTTGTCAACAAAGAGTTGGGTATGACTGGCAAGAACATTGCAACCATTCCAAGTGAAATATATGATCCCAGAAAACACCACTAAAGTTGCTGATGTTTAGATCCTACTGTAGAGTGCATGCTCTAAACCCATGAAACAAAGACTAATTTTTAGCACTAAATAGTGATAACTAAACAATAGAAAACAAAGGCTTCTGCACTAAATAGTACTAATTATTGTTCACAGGTTTAGTGAGTGCATTCTACTTTCAGGATTGATAAAATAGTTTTAATTTCTTTGACAACTGAAACAATTTTCAGATATTGTCTAGAATGGAAATATTTGATTACCTGGTCTAGACTAGACTAGTACGTGAAGGCATTTTGACAGAAGCTGTTGTATTTTGTCAACAAAAAGTTGGGTATGACTGGCAAGAACATTGCAACCATTCCTAGTGCAATATATGATCCCAGAAAACAAGTTGCTGATGTTTATATCCTACTGTAGAGTGCATGCACTAAACCAATGAAACAAAGACTAATTTTAGCACTAAATAGTGATAACTAAACAATAGAAAACAAAGGCTTCTGCACGAAATAGTACTAATTAGTACTAATTATTGTTCACAGGTTTAGTGAGTACACTCTACTTTCAGGATTGATAAAAATAGTTTTCATTTCTTCAACAACTGAAACAATTTTCAGATATTGTCTAGAATGGAAATATTTGATTACCTGGTCTAGACTAGACTAGTACGTGAAGGCATTTTGACAGAAGCTGTTGTATTTTGTCAACAAAAAGTTGGGTATGACTGGCAAGAACATTGCAACCATTCCAAGTGAAATATATGATCCCAGAAAACAAGTTACTGATTACTTAGATCCTACTTTGAGGTTAGATAGAAATAATTTTTTCAATTCTTTGATAACTGAAACAATTTTCAGACATTGTCTGGCATGGAAATATTTGATTACCTGGCCTAGCCTTTACAAAATGTGTTTTAGCTCATTGTTTCAAAATTTTTCAACAAACTTTTTAAGATTTATTTCGATTCTTTGATTATTGAATAGCAAGGATTGAAAGCTTCAGAGAAAGATTTCAAATCCAAGGTTTGTATGATGCATAAAATCATTTGAACTTTCAAATATTGATTTTGAATCTTTGAATAATCAGGAAGAGGGTGTTCATGCATGACATTTATTGACTGTAATAGCTAAGGAATTTTACTAAGTATGATCAATTATGTGGTGGTGATTTCTAATTTTGTTTTATTCAGCAGAGGATGTGACAGCTTTTGCTCATCCATATGTCATGTTAGTTATTTATGTTTGGAAAAGATTATTGTGTGATACTCGGGTTTTCAAAACTTCCAACACAAACACCTTATGAAATTGCAACATGACGGTCTTCAGTTATGAAGAGTTTCTCATCCTTTACCCTTTAGTAGGACCATTTTTCTCATCTGCCATCTTGCCCAGAAGCCAAAATCAAAAGCAAAAATAGCTCATATTGTTCATGTGGCTCCTGCAAAAATACGATTGATTCATCTTAGAATAATGATGTAATAATTGTTTATTTAAAGAGTGATCCAGGAACTCCAAAAGCTCATTCAAAATATTACAAACAGCTGTATGGTGTGGATAAAAGTAAATGGACCAGTGTAAATAGCTTTTGAAAATGCAAAATCATGGCATCTAATTCTGAATAACATTGATTGCATATTTTCCTAGAGTGCAAACGGTCCAATACAGGGATTATTTTATCTGCAGACAAAAAAGCATTGTCTGTAATTTTGGCTTACAAATGGGTCTAGAATTTGAAGAAGACTTGGTAAACCCTTCGTATAATGCTATAGAAAAAGCAAATAAAAGCTGTAATAAATACCAATAATACTGAAAAATGTTGTTAAACTATCGACAAGCTTCCTCAAGCAGAACCAGTGCAGAAAAAACAGTCGAGATCAGAGCCCGAGGTTCCAGTTCATCACCGATTGTCATCCCATTCAGCAACAGCAATATTTTGATTTTCAAGCCTTGATTCCTTTTGAATATTTTTATGTTGGGAGTTGACTGGCTTCTTATTCATGATTTATTTTTTGAAAGTTATCCAGTTGCCCTCAAAAATCTTCTGATTTGCTCCGAATTTTGTCGAGTACATTCACTCTTACACACTCACTTGCAACTCAATGCCAAAGTGGCTTAAATATTGCACACCTTAAAGGCAGTTGACATTTTTGCTTGGGCAAAGACCCACCTTTGGGAATTTTGGGCCTGAGTGCTAAAGGTTTAATGTGT